>CM026394.1:56496149-56515799 GCA_014843695.1 Archivesica marissinica | reverse complement strand
GTCAGCTGTTTGTGTATGAATAGCTTGTGGACACCACCAGTAAGTCAGCTGTTTGTGTATGAATAGCTTGCGGACACCACCAGTAAGTCAGCTGTTTGTGTATGAATAGCTTGCGGACACCACCAGTAAGTCAGCTGTTTGTGTATGAATAGCTTGCGGACACCACCAGGTAGTCAGCTGATCGTGTATGAATAGCTTGCGGACACCACCAGGTAGTCAGCTGATTGTGTATGAATAGCTTGCGGACACCACCAGTAAGTCAGCTGTTTGTGTATGAATAGCTTGCGGACACCACCAGTAAGTCAGCTGTTTGTGTATGAATAGCTTGCGACACCACCAGTAGTCAGCTGTTTGTGTATGAATAGCTTGCGGACACCACCAGTAAGTCAGCTGTTTGTGTATGAATAGCTTGCGGACACCACCAGTAAGTCAGCTGATTGTGTATGAATAGCTTGCGGACACCACCAGTAAGTCAGCTGTTTGTGTATGAATAGCTTGTGGACACCACCAGTAAATCAGCTGATTGTGTATGAATAGCTTGTGGACACCACCAGTAAGTCAGCTGTTTGTGTATGAATAGCTTGCGGACACCACCAGTAAGTCAGCTGTTTGTGTATGAATAGCTTGCGTACACCACCAGGTAGTCAGCTGATCGTGTATGAATAGCTTGCGGACACCACCAGGTAGTCAGCTGTTTGTGTATGAATAGCTTGCGGACACCACCAGTAAGTCAGCTGTTTGTGTATGAATAGCTTGCGGACACCACCAGTAAGTCAGCTGTTTGTGTATGAATAGCTTGCGTACACCACCAGGTAGTCAGCTGATCGTGTATGAATAGCTTGCGGACACCACCAGTAAGTCAGCTGTAAAACCGACACCACCAGGTAGTCAGCTGATTGTGTATGAATAGCTTGCGGACACCACCAGTAGTCAGCTGTTTGTGTATGAATAGCTTGCGGACACCACCAGTAAGTCAGCTGTTTGTGTATGAATAGCTTGCGGACACCACCAGTAAGTCAGCTGTTTGTGTATGAATAGCTTGCGGACACCACCAGTAAGTCAGCTGTTTGTGTATGAATAGCTTGCGGACACCACCAGTAAGTCAGCTGTTTGTGTATGAATAGCTTGTGGACACCACCAGGTAGTCAGCTGTTTGTGTATGAATAGCTTGCGGACACCACCAGTAAGTCAGCTGTTTGTGTATGAATAGCTTGCGGACACCACCAGTAAGTCAGCTGTTTGTGTATGAATAGCTTGCGGACACCACCAGTAAGTCAGCTGTTTGTGTATGAATAGCTTGCGGACACCACCAGTAATCAGCTGTTTGTGTATGAATAGCTTGCGACACCACCAGTAGTCAGCTGATGTGTATAATAGCTTGCGGACACCACCAGGTAGTCAGCTGTTTGTGTATGAATAGCTTGCGGACACCACCAGTAATCAGCTGTTTGTGTATGAATAGCTTGCGGACACCACCAGTAAGTCAGCTGTTTGTGTATGAATAGCTTGCGGACACCACCAGGTAGTCAGCTGATTGTGTATGAATAGCTTGCGGACACCACCAGTAGTCAGCTGTTTGTGTATGAATAGCTTGCGGACACCACCAGGTAGTCAGCTGATTGTGTATGAATAGCTTGCGGACACCACCAGGTAGTCAGCTGTTTGTGTATGAATAGCTTGCGGACACCACCAGTTAGTCAGCTGTTTGTGTATGAATAGCTTGCGGACACCACCAGTAAGTCAGCTGTTTGTGTATGAATAGCTTGCGGACACCACCAGTAAGTCAGCTGTTTGTGTATGAATAGCTTGCGGACACCACCAGTAAGTCAGCTGTTTGTGTATGAATAGCTTGCGGACACCACCAGGTAGTCAGCTGTTTGTGTATGAATAGCTTGCGGACACCACCAGTAAGTCAGCTGATTGTGTATGAATAGCTTGCGGACACCACCAGAAGTCAGCTGTTGTGTATGAATAGCTTGCGGACACCACCAGGTAGTCAGCTGTTTGTGTATGAATAGCTTGCGGACACCACCAGTAAGTCAGCTGTTTGTGTATGAATAGCTTGTGGACACCACCAGTAAGTCAGCTGATTGTGTATGAATAGCTTGTGGACACCACCAGTAAGTCAGCTGTTTGTGTATGAATAGCTTGCGGACACCACCAGTAAGTCAGCTGTTTGTGTATGAATAGCTTGCGGACACCACCAGGTAGTCAGCTGATTGTGTATGAATAGCTTGCGGACACCACCAGTAAGTCAGCTGTTTGTGTATGAATAGCTTGCGGACACCACCAGTAAGTCAGCTGTTTGTGTATGAATAGCTTGCGGACACCACCAGTAAGTCAGCTGTTTGTGTATGAATAGCTTGCGGACACCACCAGTAAGTCAGCTGTTTGTGTATGAATAGCTTGCGGACACCACCAGTAAGTCAGCTGATTGTGTATGAATAGCTTGCGGACACCACCAGGTAGTCAGCTGTTTGTGTATGAATAGCTTGCGGACACCACCAGGTAGTCAGCTGTTTGTGTATGAATAGCTTGTGGACACCACCAGTAAGTCAGCTGTTTGTGTATGAATAGCTTGCGGACACCACCAGTAAGTCAGCTGTTTGTGTATGAATAGCTTGCGGACACCACCAGTAAGTCAGCTGTTTGTGTATGAATAGCTTGTGGACACCACCAGTAAGTCAGCTGTTTGTGTATGAATAGCTTGCGGACACCACCAGTAAGTCAGCTGATTGTGTATGAATAGCTTGCGGACACCACCAGTAAGTCAGCTGTTTGTGTATGAATAGCTTGTGGACACCACCAGTAAGTCAGCTGATTGTGTATGAATAGCTTGTGGACACCACCAGTAAGTCAGCTGTTTGTGTATGAATAGCTTGCGGACACCACCAGTAAGTCAGCTGTTTGTGTATGAATAGCTTGCGTACACCACCAGGTAGTCAGCTGATCGTGTATGAATAGCTTGCGGACACCACCAGTAAGTCAGCTGTTTGTGTATGAATAGCTTGCGGACACCACCAGGTAGTCAGCTGATTGTGTATGAATAGCTTGCGGACACCACCAGGTAGTCAGCTGTTTGTGTATGAATAGCTTGCGGACACCACCAGTAAGTCAGCTGTTTGTGTATGAATAGCTTGCGTACACCACCAGGTAGTCAGCTGATCGTGTATGAATAGCTTGCGGACACCACCAGGTAGTCAGCTGTTTGTGTATGAATAGCTTGCGGACACCACCAGTAAGTCAGCTGTTTGTGTATGAATAGCTTGCGGACACCACCAGTAAGTCAGCTGTTTGTGTATGAATAGCTTGCGGACACCACCAGTAAGTCAGCTGTTTGTGTATGAATAGCTTGCGGACACCACCAGTAAGTCAGCTGATTGTGTATGAATAGCTTGCGGACACCACCAGTAAGTCAGCTGATTGTGTATGAATAGCTTGCGGACACCACCAGGTAGTCAGCTGATTGTGTATGAATAGCTTGCGGACACCACCAGGTAGTCAGCTGTTTGTGTATGAATAGCTTGTGGACACCACCAGTAAGTCAGCTGTTTGTGTATGAATAGCTTGTGGACACCACCAGTAAGTCAGCTGTTTGTGTATGAATAGCTTGCGGACACCACCAGTAAGTCAGCTGTTTGTGTATGAATAGCTTGCGGACACCACCAGTAAGTCAGCTGTTTGTGTATGAATAGCTTGCGGACACCACCAGGTAGTCAGCTGATTGTGTATGAATAGCTTGCGGACACCACCAGGTAGTCAGCTGTTTGTGTATGAATAGCTTGCGGACACCACCAGGTAGTCAGCTGTTTGTGTATGAATAGCTTGCGGACACCACCAGTAAGTCAGCTGTTTGTGTATGAATAGCTTGCGGACACCACCAGTAAGTCAGCTGTTTGTGTATGAATAGCTTGCGGACACCACCAGTAAGTCAGCTGATTGTGTATGAATAGCTTGTGACACCACCAGTAGTCAGCTGTTTGTGTATGAATAGCTTGCGGACACCACCAGTAAGTCAGCTGTTTGTGTATGAATAGCTTGCGGACACCACCAGGTAGTCAGCTGATGTGTATGAATAGCTTGCGGACACCACCAGGTAGTCAGCTGTTTGTGTATGAATAGCTTGCGGACACCACCAGTAAGTCAGCTGATTGTGTATGAATAGCTTGCGGACACCACCAGTAAGTCAGCTGTTTGTGTATGAATAGCTTGCGGACACCACCAGTAAGTCAGCTGTTTGTGTATGAATAGCTTGCGGACACCACCAGGTAGTCAGCTGTTTGTGTATGAATAGCTTGCGGACACCACCAGGTAGTCAGCTGATTGTGTATGAATAGCTTGCGGACACCACCAGTAAGTCAGCTGTTTGTGTATGAATAGCTTGCGGACACCACCAGTAAGTCAGCTGTTTGTGTATGAATAGCTTGCGGACACCACCAGTAAGTCAGCTGTTTGTGTATGAATAGCTTGTGGACACCACCAGTAAGTCAGCTGATTGTGTATGAATAGCTTGCGGACACCACCAGGTAGTCAGCTGATTGTGTATGAATAGCTTGCGGACACCACCAGTAAGTCAGCTGATTGTGTATGAATAGCTTGCGGACACCACCAGTAAGTCAGCTGTTTGTGTATGAATAGCTTGTGGACACCACCAGTAAGTCAGCTGTTTGTGTATGAATAGCTTGTGGACACCACCAGTAAGTCAGCTGTTTGTGTATGAATAGCTTGCGGACACCACCAGTAAGTCAGCTGATTGTGTATGAATAGCTTGCGGACACCACCAGGTAGTCAGCTGTTTGTGTATGAATAGCTTGCGGACACCACCAGTAAGTCAGCTGTTTGTGTATGAATAGCTTGCGGACACCACCAGTAGTCAGCTGATTGTGTATGAATAGCTTGGACACCACCAGGTAGTCAGCTGTTAAAACTGTGGACACCACCAGTAGTCAGCTGTTGTGTATGAATAGCTTGCGGACACCACCAGTAGTCAGCTGTTTGTGTATGAATAGCTTGCGGACACCACCAGGTAGTCAGCTGTTGTGTATGAATAGCTTGCGGACACCACCAGTAAGTCAGCTGTTTGTGTATGAATAGCTTGCGGACACCACCAGGTAGTCAGCTGTTTGTGTATGAATAGCTTGCGGACACCACCAGGTAGTCAGCTGTTTGTGTATGAATAGCTTGTGGACACCACCAGTAAGTCAGCTGATTGTGTATGAATAGCTTGCGGACACCACCAGTAGTCAGCTGTTTGTGTATGAATAGCTTGCGACACCACCAGTAAGTCAGCTGTTTGTGTATGAATAGCTTGCGGACACCACCAGGTAGTCAGCTGTTTGTGTATGAATAGCTTGCGGACACCACCAGTAAGTCAGCTGTTTGTGTATGAATAGCTTGCGGACACCACCAGGTAGTTAGCTGATTGTGTATGAATAGCTTGCGGACACCACCAGTAAGTCAGCTGTTTGTGTATGAATAGCTTGTGAACACCACCAGTAAATCAGCTGATTGTGTATGAATAGCTTGTGAACACCACCAGTAAATCAGCTGTTTGTGTATGAATAGCTTGTGAACACCACCAGTAAGTCAGCTGTTTGTGTATGAATAGCTTGTGGACACCACCAGTAAATCAGCTGATTGTGTATGAATAGCTTGCGGACACCACCAGGTAGTCAGCTGATTGTGTATGAATAGTTTGTGGACACCACCAGTAAGTCAGCTGTTTGTGTATGAATAGCTTGTGGACACCACCAGTAAGTCAGCTGTTTGTGTATGAATAGCTTGTGGACACCACCAGTAAATCAGCTGATTGTGTATGAATAGCTTGTGGACACCACCAGTAAGTCAGCTGTTTGTGTATGAATAGCTTGCGGACACCACCAGTAAGTCAGCTGTTTGTGTATGAATAGCTTGCGTACACCACCAGGTAGTCAGCTGATCGTGTATGAATAGCTTGCGGACACCACCAGGTAGTCAGCTGTTTGTGTATGAATAGCTTGCGGACACCACCAGTAAGTCAGCTGTTTGTGTATGAATAGCTTGCGACACCACCAGTAAGTCAGCTGTTTGTGTATGAATAGCTTGCGGACACCACCAGTAAGTCAGCTGATTGTGTATGAATAGCTTGCGGACACCACCAGTAAGTCAGCTGTTTGTGTATGAATAGCTTGCGTACACCACCAGGTAGTCAGCTGATTGTGTATGAATAGCTTGCGGACACCACCAGGTAGTCAGCTGTTTGTGTATGAATAGCTTGCGGACACCACCAGTAAGTCAGCTGTTTGTGTATGAATAGCTTGTGGACACCACCAGTAAGTCAGCTGTTTGTGTATGAATAGCTTGCGGACACCACCAGTAAGTCAGCTGTTTGTGTATGAATAGCTTGCGGACACCACCAGGTAGTCAGCTGTTTGTGTATGAATAGCTTGTGGACACCACCAGTAAGTCAGCTGATTGTGTATGAATAGCTTGCGGACACCACCAGTAAGTCAGCTGATTGTGTATGAATAGCTTGTGGACACCACCAGTAAGTCAGCTGTTTGTGTATGAATAGCTTGCGGACACCACCAGTAAGTCAGCTGTTTGTGTGAATAGCTTGCGGACACCACCAGTAAGTCAGCTGTTGTGTATGAATAGCTTGCGGACACCACCAGTAAGTCAGCTGTTTGTGTATGAATAGCTTGCATACACCCCAGTAAGTCAGCTGATCGTGTATGAATAGCTTGCGGAACCACCAGTAAGTCAGCTGTTTGTGTATGAATAGCTTGGGACACCACCAGTAAATCAGCTGATTGTGTATGAATAGCTTGCGGACACCACCAGTAAGTCAGCTGTTTGTGTAGAATAGCTTGCGGACACCACCAGTAAGTCAGCTGTTTGTGTATGAATAGCTTGCCACGGACGCCACACAACATTAGATACAATATTAGATACAGTTACAGGCCCGTAAGCAGGAATTTTTGTAGGGGGGGTGCGTAATATACCGTATCTACGGTCCGGCGTTGCTAGGGATGTATGTTCCATTAATGTCAAACCCCTTGCGGGGACCTAGACATGTTTTCCTGGGCATGCATAGCCAACCATAGCAGTTAACCAGTACTAAGCAATGTGTCAATGACGCTACATAAGTGGCCTGACTTGAGTATCGAACCCAGACCGTTCGATTCCAAATCCGACGCTCTACCATTGGACCATGGACGCCACACAACATTAGATACAATATTAGATACAGTTACAGGCCCGTAAGCAGGAATTTTTGTAGGGGGGGGGGGGGGGTGCGTAATATACCATATCTATGGTCTGGTGTTGCTAGGGATACTGATTTTTTTTAAAACTTCAATGCAAGAGATGCGTTTTCATGCATTCTGGGAAGTATATTTTACACCTATATGTTACGCCCTGCATCAGCACCATTTTGGACTATGTCACCGGCGGGCAGTTTACCTAACAACACCTTTCCTGGGCAGGCTCTTGCCGTTAACCAGTACTTGGGTGCACCAACCTCCGCAAGAAACTGCCAACTTTTTCATATAAATGAGACACGGTCTGAGCGGGGCTCGAACCCGTGACGATCAGTGATGATAGGTTACAGTGGTATACAAGTCAGCGACCGTAACTACTCGACCACGGAGGCGGACAGAAAATTAACTATAATATTAACCATGTCAATGATATTTAAACATTTACGTTCCGATTGAGTGGACCTCAGCGGACAAATGGGGGTGCGTATGCACCCATCGCACCTCCATGCCTACGGACCTGAGTTATATTAATTATCTAATATAATGAATCCAATCTGTATTGTTACAGATATAGGAATAATTTAGTATTATGTAATTATATCGATGAAATTATTTAAGAAATAAAATAACATGTGTTGCGTTTATTGGGGTATACGTGGTACCTAATATGGTGAACATTAACCATCTGTCTGCTGAGTAAATAAAATCATATTTGCAAACAACATAGATCCAGACGCCGCATCTGATCAGGATCTATATTGTTTGCTATTCAGCCAAGTGTTTTAGCTCCACTATCCGAATAGCAATCAGCATAGAGCCTGAATATCAAGACTGTGCCGTCTGATCTGGCTCTATGCTGTTTGCAAAAGTGATTTTATCTGATATTATGACAGTCCAATTATTGTAAATAAAGGAACTGTTTCTGACCTTCTCGTATGTCGTTTATATTTAACTATTTGCATGCTGGGTAAAATAAAGGCTATTAATAGTTCAAATAATTGTAGCATATAACAATTCATTAATGTGTTTTTCTTACTTGTAACTGAAAACTATGGAATTTCATTTGAATTGTGTCGTTTAGCTTGCAAAGAGTCTTCAACCAGTGCTATTTAGTTTCACCATGCACATAACTTTAGCTTGCAAAGAGTCTTCAACCAGTGCTATTTAGTTTCACCATGCACATAACTTTAGCTTGCAAAGAGTCTTCAACCAGTGCTATTTAGTTTCACCATGCACATAACTTTAGCTTGCAAAGAGTCTTCAACCAGTGCTATTTAGTTTCACCATGCACATAACTTTAGCTTGCAAAGAGTCTTCAACCAGTGCTATTTAGTTTCACCATGCACATAACTTTAGCTTGCAAAGAGTCTTCAACCAGTGCTATTTAGTTTCACCATGCACATAACTTTAGCTTGCAAAGAGTCTTCAAACAGCTCTATTTAGTTGCACCATGCACATAACTTTAGCTTGCAAAGAGTCTTCAACCAGTGCTATTTAGTTTCAACATGCACATAACTTTAGCTTGCAAAGAGTCTTCAACCAGTGCTATTTAGTTTCACCATGCACATAACTTTAGCTTGCAAAGAGTCTTCAACCAGTGCTATTTAGTTTCACCATGCACATAACTTTAGCTTGCAAAGAGTCTTCAACCAGTGCTATTTAGTTTCACCATGCACATAACTTTAGCTTGCAAAGAGTCTTCAACCAGTGCTATTTAGTTTCACCATGCACATAACTTTAGCTTGCAAAGAGTCTTCAACCAGTGCTATTTAGTTTCAACATGCACATAACTTTAGCTTGCAAAGAGTCTTCAACCAGTGCTATTTAGTTTCACCATGCACATAACTTTAGCTTGCAAAGAATCTTCAACCAGTGCTATTTAGTTTCAACATGCACATAACTTAACTTATCTTGTTAAATTTAGCATGCAACCATTAACATATTTACAAAGTTGTTTAGAATTTTTGAAATAAACATCCATCAAGGGAGGTAATTTAAAATTTAAGTTAAAAAGTTTGTTTCCATCAAATCTGACTAGTTATGATTGAAAAATGGACATATAATGTACAATATTTCTAATAATAAAATTCTGAAAACACTTTGCTCAGGAAAAGTAACCAAATGAAAGGTAATATGAAACTATTTATCATATACTGGAATGAAACTATATATCGTATACTGGTATGAAACTATCTATCATGTACTGGAATGAAACTATCTATTGTATACTGGAATGAAACTATCCATCATATACTGGAATGAAACTATCTATCATATACTGGAATGAACCTATCTATCATATACTGGAATGAAACTATCTATTGTATACTGGAATGAAACTATCTATCATATACTGGAATGAAACTATCTATTGTATACTGGAATGAAACTATCTATTGTATACTGGAATGAAACTATCCATCATATACTGGAATGAAACTATCTATCATATACTGGAATTAAACTATCCATCATATACTGGAATGAAACTATCTATCATATACTGGAATGAAACTATCTATCATATACTGGAATGAAACTATCATATACTGGAATGAAACTATCTATCATATACTGGAATGAAACTATCTATCATATACTGGAATGAAACTATCTATCGTATACTGGAATGAAACTATCTATCATATACTGGAATGAAACTATCTATCATATACTGGAATGAAACTATCTATCATATACTGGAATGAAACTATCTATCATATACTGGAATGAAACTATCCATCATATACTGGAATGAAACTATCCATCATATACTGGAATGAAACTATCTATCATATACTGGAATGAAACTATCTATCATATACTGGAATGAAACTATCTATTGTATACTGGAATGAAACTATCTATCGTATACTGGAATGAAACTATCTATCGTATACTGGAATGAAACTATCTATCATATACTGGAATGAAACTATCTATCATATACTGGAATGAAACTATCTATCATATACTGGAATGAAACTATCTATCATATACTGGAATGAAACTATCTATCATATACTGGAATGAAACTATCCATCATATACTGGAATGAAACTATCTATCATATACTGGAATGAAACTATCTATCATATACTGGAATGAAACTATCTATTGTATACTGGAATGAAACTATCTATTGTATACTGGAATGAAACTATCTATCATATACTGGAATGAAACTATCTATCATATACTGGAATGAAACTATCTATCATATACTGGAATGAAACTATCTATCGTATACTGGAATGAAACTATCTATCATATACTGGAATGAAACTATCTATCATATACTGGAATGAAACTATCTATCATATACTGGAATGAAACTATCTATCATATACTGGAATGAACCTATCTATCATATACTGGAATGAAACTATCTATCATATACTGGAATGAAACTATCTATCATATACTGGAATGAAACTATCTATCATATACTGGAATGAAACTATCTATCATATACTGGAATGAAACTATCTATCATATACTGGAATGAAACTATCTATCATATACTGGAATGAAACTATCTATCGTATACTGGAATGAAACTATCTATCGTATACTGGAATGAAACTATCTATCATATACTGGAATGAAACTATCTATCATATACTGGAATGAAACTATCTATCATATACTGGAATGAAACTATCTATCATATACTGGAATGAAACTATCTATCATATACTGGAATGAAACTATCATATACTGGAATGAAACTATCTATCATATACTGGAATGAAACTATCTATCATATACTGGAATGAAACTATCTATCATATACTGGAATGAAACTATCTATCATATACTGGAATGAAACTATCTATCATATACTGGAATGAAACTATCTATCATATACTGGAATGAAACTATCTATCATATACTGGAATGAAACTATCTATCATATACTGGAATGAAACTATCTATCGTATACTGGAATGAAACTATCTATCGTATACTGGAATGAAACTATCTATCATATACTGGAATGAAACTATCTATCATATACTGGAATGAAACTATCTATCATATACTGGAATGAAACTATCTATCGTATACTGGAATGAAACTATCTATCGTATACTGGAATGAAACTATCTATCGTATACTGGAATGAAACTATCTATCATATACTGGAATGAAACTATCTATCATATACTGGAATGAAACTATCTATCATATACTGGAATGAAACTATCTATCATATACTGGAATGAAACTATCTATCATATACTGGAATGAAACTATCTATCATATACTGGAATGAAACTATCTATCATATACTGAATGAAACTATCTATCATATACTGGAATGAAACTATCTATCATATACTGGAATGAAACTATCTATCATATACTGGAATGAAACTATCTATCATATACTGGAATGAAACTATCTATCATATACTGGAATGAAACTATCTATCGTATACTGGAATGAAACTATCTATCGTATACTGGAATGAAACTATCATATACTGGAATGAACCTATCTATCTATACTGGAATGAAACTATCTATCATATACTGGAATGAAACTATCATATACTGGAATGAAACTATCTATCATATACTGGAATGAAACTATCTATCATATACTGGAATGAAACTATCTATCATATACTGGAATGAAACTATCTATCATATACTGGAATGAAACTATCTATCATATACTGGAATGAACCTATCTATCATATACTGGAATGAAACTATCTATCATATACTGGAATGAAACTATCTATCATATACTGGAATGAAACTATCTATCATATACTGGAATGAAACTATCTATCATATACTGGAATGAAACTATCCATCATATACTGGAATGAAACTATCCATCATATACTGGAATGAAACTATCTATCATATACTGGAATGAAACTATCTATCATATACTGGAATGAAACTATCTATCATATACTGGAATGAAACTATCCATCATATACTGGAATGAAACTATCCATCATATACTGGAATGAAACTATCCATCATATACTGGAATGAAACTATCCATCATATACTGGAATGAAACTATCCATCATATACTGGAATGAAACTATATATTGTATACTGGTATGAAACTATCTA
The DNA here is from genome assembly GCA_014843695.1 of Archivesica marissinica. Classification (NCBI taxonomy): domain Eukaryota; kingdom Metazoa; phylum Mollusca; class Bivalvia; order Venerida; family Vesicomyidae; genus Archivesica; species Archivesica marissinica. Next base: position 56,503,455 of record CM026394.1, on the reverse strand, counting down.
TCATATACTGGAATGAAACTATCTATTGTATACTGGAATGAAACTATCATATACTGGAATGAAACTATCTATCGTATACTGGAATGAAACTATCTATCATATACTGGAATGAACCTATCTATCATATACTGGAATGAACCTATCTATCATATACTGGAATGAAACTATCTATCATATACTGGAATGAAACTATCTATCATATACTGGAATGAAACTATCTATCATATACTGGAATGAAACTATCTATCGTATACTGGAATGAAACTATCTATCGTATACTGGAATGAAACTATCTATCATGTACTGGAATGAAACTATCTATCATGTACTGGAATGAAACTATCTATCATATACTGGAATGAAACTATCATATACTGGAATGAAACTATCTATTGTATACTGGAATGAAACTATCCATCATATACTGGAATGAAACTATCCATCATATACTGGAATGAAACTATCCATCATATACTGGAATGAAACTATCCATCATATACTGGTATGAAACTATCTATCATATACTGGAATGAAACTATCTATCATATACTGGAATGAAACTATCTATCATATACTGGAATGAAACTATCTATCATATACTGGAATGAAACTATCTATCATATACTGGAATGAAACTATCTATCATATACTGGAATGAAACTATCTATCATATACTGGAATGAAACTATCTATCGTATACTGGAATGAAACTATCTATCATGTACTGGAATGAAACTATCTATCATATACTGGAATGAAACTATCTATCATGTACTGGATTGAGACAAAATAATTTTAAACTTGAAAAGGATTACCATGTACCATGCAATTAGGTTAACAATTACTTTTGTTATACCAACAATTACCTAAAAATAACTGAAAAGAATTTAAAATATGTAAACTAGAGAAATGCCCTTTACCATTTATAATTAACATAACAACCGTTACCTTTATATGTAATAATAAATGCCCATACATGAAATATAGAATTATCAGATTAAAACAGTTGTCATTAAACCGACACTACATTGGTGAAAAATGTACAGATTTTCTATTGTATACTAAGATCATATTTCAAATATTTGCAACAGAATCTGATCACGTGTCAAATAATAATGAAATGTTGTCTATATACAAGACGTTTGATGACATAACACATTAATATAAACAAGTTCTAAAACAATGCATGACACAGCACATGTAACATTGATAAAGATGCCATTTGTCACTTTCGAAACTCAGATTTTCAGCATTATTGCAGGTATGTTTTTTCTGTCTCCCGAATAGTTGTTATTTTGAATTTACGACTTCTTTGAAGTTGCCCATTTGAGAGGGCAGATTACCTAAAAAATAAACCTTCCTGGGCAGGCTCCAACAGTTAACATGTCAAAGTACTTTTTTCATATCAGGCTTAAGTAGCCTGCAAATTAAGTCACCATGTGCAATGCAATGCTAGCTCGCCCCGTGGCAATGCTAGCTCCCCCCGTGGCAATGCCAACTTGCCCCGTGACAATGCCAACTCGCCCTTTGGCAATGCCAACTCTCCATGTGGCAATGCCAACTCACCCCTTTGGCAATGCCAACTCACTCCTTTGGCAATGCTAACTCGCCCTGTGGCAATGCCAACTCACCCTGTGGCAATGTTAACTCACCCTGTGGCAATGCCAACTCACCCTGTGGCAATGTTAACTCACCCTGTGGCAATGCCAACTCGCCCTGTGGCAATGCCAACTCGCCCCGTGGCAATTGCTATAACTCACCCTGTGGCAATGCCAACTCGCCCCGTAGCAATGCCAACTCACCCTGTGGCAATGCTAACTCGCCCCAGTGGCAATTGCTATAACTCACCCTGTGGCAATGCCAACTCGCCCCATGGCAATGCCAACTCACCCTGTGGCAATGCTAACTCACCATGTGGCAATGCCAACTCGCCCCATGGCAATACCAACTCACCCTGTGGCAATGCCAACTCGCCCTGTGGCAATGCCAACTCGCCCCGTAGCAATGCCAACTCACCCGTGGCAATGACAACTCGCCCTGTGGCAATGCCAACTCACCATGTGGCAACACCAACTCGCCCCGTGGCAATTGCTATAACTCACCCTGTGGCAACACCAACTCGCCCCGTGGCAATTGCTATAACTCACCCTGTGGCAACACCAACTTGCCCCGTGGCAATTGCTATAACTCACCCTGGTAATCAATACTGGGACATTTATTAGAATAAGGATGGTTATATTACTTAAAGATAGTATTTTCAGCTGGACAAACAGCACCAGCTGTGAAATATAACAACTTGGACATGTCAACACAGTTCTTAAAGGGGTGAAATTGATAAAGGGGATTATTTATCACTCCCTATTCACTATCACATAAACACATTAAAAATAGCACCGAGGATTGAATCTAGAACTTGTTCAATCTAAACACACTAACATTGCAAAGCAAACAGAAATTTGTCAGTACCTGTATGTCAATTAACATTATAGTGTGCCATAAATAATGATGGATTAAAATGTCTAAAATGTCGGGGTGGGAGAGGGGGGAGTGGATGGGAGGGGGGGAGTGGATGGAGTGTTTGTTTAACCCTTTCCCTCATAATAAAGCAGTCATATCAGGTTCTCCAGCCCAATACAGTAACTATGTAATAGCTTATCAGCTACCAATAGATAAGAAACCAATAACTGTACAATGTCCCCATAAGGTATTTCACTGGACTGGTAATCCAGGGATCGCAGGTTCGATCCCCCGTCTGACCCTAATAAAATTAACAGTCTTTCAGATGGGACGTTAAACCGAGGTCTCGTGTTGGTGCTTTACAGTGCACGTAAAAGAACCAGAGGAGACTCTGGAATGGGTATCTGTCTGTATCACTGCACTATCCTCCAAAATCTAAAATGACTAATATCTTCAGGAGGCGTCGCTCATATGGGCAACCGGTAGCGACGATAAATAAACGTAAACACACACACACCAAAGGTATTTCAGGAAAAACTGATAAAATGACCCCTATCATGTTTAACCCTGTTTTCCCTGATAAAAACTTACTTTAATATATTTATGGTAAGAATAAAAAATTTAGAAAAATAAATGATATAATTTTTAAAAGAAACTTTTTAGTATTTACTTAGATTACGGAGGTGTAAATATTGGACATGCAGGTTTTGGAGAATAATTATTATATTCGACTATATTTGTTTATTTAATAATTGTACTTCAAATCCGGGATTGTGACAATGATGATTGATCCAATCATATTATTTAATAATTATTTAATTATGCAAGCTATCAGTGAAAATAAGTCAAATATGTCCGGTCAAATTAATCTTATTCTTGGAAAATAAAAAAACATTGATTATTGAATTCTTTCGGAAGAATTAGTACATGTAGCAGTAATGCCAAACGTAAAATATATATCATTTGTTTTTTTCACCAATGTAGTGGCACTTTAAACATTCCTCCAGGTTATGTTGTACCATAGTTTAACAGTAATGTCAATCCTCCAGGTTATGTTGTACCATAGTTTACAGTAATGTCAATCCTCCAGGTTATGTTGTACCATAGTTTACAGTAATGTCAATCCTCCAGGTTATGTTGTACCATAGTTTACAGTAATGTCAATCCTCCAGGTTATGTTGTACCATAGTTTACAGTAATGTCAATCCTCCAGGTTATGTTGTACCATAGTTTACAGTAATGTCAATCCAGGTTTTCGAGGTTATGGAATACCATAGTTACAGAAATGATAATTGACTTTTCATTGCATTACAATAAAGATGATTTGTTGTATCAGGTTACATTGCAAAGATGTTCACAAAATTTAAATTATCTCCCAATTTGTTTCAAATTTATTGTCCCATATGACTACCGTATATGTTCATGTGTTTCTATATCAGCTGCCAGTTTCAATGGTTTATGGTAGATAGATATACATGTAATCATCATACCATTGCATGCATTTCAATCTGTGGTCTCCATTTTTACCTTTCAAAACCATGGGGGAAAAAAATCAGAAAGATTATGTCTGATAAAGAGAAGGCCACAGATACATGTACATATATAGAAGGGCTGTATGCAGAGAGTAGACAACACTCAAATCTTTATGATCAATTGTCAATTGTAACTTTCACGGTATCATTACAGAAGTATGTCATTTGCCTATTATTGATGGTGATTGTGCTATTTGTCATATGAAACCACACGCTGGGAAGGGTCAACACATATTTCTTCCCGATCTTATTACTTATTCAATACACTCTCTAACAATACTAACAATTGTCACATAATGGCTGCCAACAATGCTACACAATGAACGCATTTCCCACAAATAAGGAAATAAACACTGTTCAACAAATGTTTAATAGCTACTATAACAGAAGATATTTAAGAGCTTTCTATATTTTTAGGACTGGTTGAAGGATGTAATATAGTCCGTTTGTAGAGGGACCACTACTTATTAGGGGTTATATGAATACAGTATAATATTAAGAAGGCCCAAAAAAAACAACCTGTATTTACCATTTAATTATTTTCATAGTGATATAGACAAATTGAAATTAATTAATTTAAAGGCAATTATATGTTTTTGATTACTCTCCATGCCATTGGGTCTTGACTTTCAAAGTCGCGTGAACACCCTGTCCTGCATATGTATGTGGCATTGGTAATGGTGCCGAGAGGCTCGTGCATATATGTGGAACTGTCGTCATATCCTATAATATCCTTGTGTGTGTGTTTTACGTTTATTTATCGTCGCTACCGGTTGCCTATATGAGCCTGAAGAGATTTTTGGATGATAGTGCAATGATACAGACAGAGACCCATTCCAGAATCTCCTCTGGTTCTTTTACGTGCAAGGTGTAGAGCACCGACACGAGACCTCGGTTTAAAGTCCGATCTGAAAGACTGTTAATTTTATTAGGGTCATGCGGGAGGATCGAACTTGCGATCCCTGGATTACAAGTCCAGCGTGTTAACAACTGGACTAAAGATCCAACTGAAGTAGCTCATGTTATTGTCCTAGATCAGCAAGTGAAAAATTGAACCTGTGGACACTTGAACCCGCATTAACTGATGCACGTTGGTCATCAATACAGTGTTTTCTGGCCCCAGGGTAGAAAGTGAAGGTGATCTGTCAAATTGGTAATGGGCAGTGCTTAAACAGGCAACATACATTGACAAGCATGTCCCTATTGTAGATAAATCAGTCAAGGAAGTCTTTACTAATTAAATAAATGTTGATGACAATTATTTTGATTTTCCTTTGGAAATATCAAATCTTTGTGTTTGTTTGTTTGTTATTTCATTTAGAAGTAAACAAAGTGCTTGTTTCAATTATTATAATGTCACCCCAACTTTCCTAATTAAATAAATGTTGATGACAATTATTTTGATTTTCCTTTGGAAATATCAAATCTTTGTGTTTGTTTGTTTGTTATTTCATTTAGATGTAAACAATGTGCTTGTTTATTATAATGTCACCACAACTGAAAGGTCCTGCTGAGCCATGAGACAGATATTTTCTAAAAACCCTATGACTAGAAATTGAGATTATTATCTTATAATTTTGCTCAATAATAAATCATTGAAATTTAAGCAAAATATTGAAGATCTGTTCATGAATGGGGGTGTTGTTTTTGTGTAATTACTATTTGTAAATTACCTCCCTTTAATGGATATTATTTACAAAGTTGGTTGTTTACAAATTAGTTGTTCAGCTCCAGCAATCACATAAATTACAACTTTATATTTCCATATGAAAACACAAACAATATGTGTTTTACATTTATTTATCGTCGCTACCGGTTGCCCATATGAGCGACGCCTCCTGAAGAGATTAGTCATTTTAGATTTTTGGAGGATAGTGCAATGATACAGACAGATACCCATTCCAGAATCTCCTCTGGTTCTTTTACGTGCATGGCCAGATCAGCCAGATCAGATGGCACAGAATCAAGCTCTCGGTTGTTTGCTATTCGGATAGTGAAGCTAAAACACTTGTCAGCAACAACATAGATCCTTATCAGACGGGCCGTTACGCCACAGCTGATCTGGAGCTATCTTGTATGCACATTCTGTCCAATTTATTCGGCAGGTTAAGAGTTAATAATAATCAAAAGGGAGATAATTTACAAATAATTATTTTAGTTTATACAAATTTAATTTAGCTTGATTGCGAAACAAACAAGTTCTTTCAACTTATATTGATCACTCTCGAGACCTCATTCCTGAAGAGAGAAGAGGCAACGTGGAATTTAAATGCCTTGCCTAAGGGCACAATCGTAATGGCTCCAGCGGGGCCCAAACTCCGGAACTTTCGCACCTGAAGTGAACGCTCATCACCTGCGCTATCACACCTTCCACGACTTGAGGGAGAGAAGTAGCAATGTAGAATGCAAGTGCCTGGCTTAATCGTAACGGATGTACAAGCTGGGCGCAAGCTTACAAATAATTTTTCAATAATCAATTGTTGAATTGATTTAAGAACTTCTACTTACAGTCAAACCTGTCATAACCAACCAGCCAAGGGAATTACAGAACATGGCTGCTTAGCACAGGTGGCTGCTTAATAGAGGTTAAATGTATATTATGTTATATTTCGGGTTTTACGCCTGCATCAGCACCATTTTGGGCTATATCACCGGCGGGCAGTTTACCTAACAACACCTTTCCTGGGCAGGCTCCAGCGGTTAACCAGTACTTGGGTGCACCAACCTCCGTAAGAAACTGCCAACTTTTTCATATAAATGAGACACGGCCTAAGCGGGGCTCGAACCCATGACCATCAGTGATGATAGGTTACAGTGGTATACAAGTCAGAGACCGTAACCACTCGACCACGGAGGTGGACCGGTTAAATGTATAATAAAGGAACATATTGGGTAATCTGAAAACAGGCTGCTTATTGCAGATTGGCTACTTAACCCATTCAACACCAAGTAACTCACATGGACTGGTCCATGATATTCATAAACCAATAAATGAATCAGAAAATCACATTTGGACAAGTTCATTTATCAAAATGGGTAATTATGTCTAAAAATAGTCATATCACTGGCAAAAAGTGCAGATCCTGATGAGACGGCTCGTCACGAGCCGGCTCATCTGGATCTACACTTTTTGTAAGCCTATTTAGAGGTCTGTGGTGTTGAAAGGGTTAATAGAGATGACCACTAACACAGGTTTGACTGTATATCTAAATAAACAATCATTGATATATTGATGGTAATCACAAACTGCAATTATGTATTTCATTGTCAGATAAGCCTACATTTTCAGTAGAATCACATGACAGTGTGTATCTAAA
>CM026394.1:56406490-56494127 GCA_014843695.1 Archivesica marissinica | reverse complement strand
TACATATAACAGAATACATTATATATAACAGAATACATACATATAACATAATACATTATATATAACATAATAGATACATATAACATAATACATTACATATAACAGAATACATTATATATAACATAATACATTACATATAACATAATACATTATATATAACATAATACATTATATATAACATAATACATTATATATAACAGAATACATTATATATAACATAATACATTATATATAACATAATACATTATATATAACAGAATACATTATATATAACATAATACATTATATAACATAATACATAATATAAACATAATACATTATATATAACATAATACATTATATATAACATAATACATTATATAAACATAATACATTATATATAACATAATACATGATATATAACTAATACATACATAAACATAATACATACATATAACATAATACATTATATATACATAATACATATATATAACATAATACATTACATATAACAGAATACATTATATAACATAATACATTATATATAACATAATACATTATATATAACATAATACATACATATAACATAATACATTAATATAACATAATACATATATATAACATAATACATATATATAACATAATACATACATATAACATAATACATAATATAACATAATACATTATATATAACATAATACATTATATATAACATAATACATTATATATAACATAATAGATACATATAACATAATACATTATATATAACAGAATACATTATATATAACATAATACATACATATACCATAATACATTATATATAACATAATACATTATATATAACTTAATACATGATATATAGCATAATACATTATATATAACATAATACATGATATATAACATAATACATTATATATAACATAATACATTATATATAACAGAATGCATTACATATAACATAATACATTATATATAACAGAATGCATTACATATAACAGAATACATTATATATATAACATAATACATTACATATAACAGAATACATTATTTATAACATAATACATTATATATAACATAATACATTATATATAACATAATACATTACATATAACATAATACATTATATATAACATAATACATGATATATACATAATACATGATATATAACATAATACATGATATATAACATAATACATGATATATAACATAATACATTATATATAACATAATACATTATATATAACATAATACATTATATATAACATAATACATTATATATAACATAATACATTATATATAACATAATACATACATATAACAGAATACATTATATATATAACATAATACATTACATATAACAGAATACATTATATATAACAGAATACATGATATATATAGCATAATACATACATATAACATAATACATTATATATATAGCATAATACATACATATAACATAATACAGTGACGTCCACATGTGATGACATAAAAATGATATCCATTTTCCTCTTAATAGTGTTATGTAATTTTAAGGACCTGCATATAATCATAGTAGCCCGTAGCCACACTGGGGCACACCGAGGCAGCTGCTTCGAAAGTAAAAAAATAAATAATAATAATTAAATAAATAAAATGCAAAAAAGATCCCTTTGTTGTATAAAATGTTGACTGCTAGAGAGCTGAAAGGCCAGTACATTAAATCAGAAAACACAGGAAATCGCTTAGAACTATATCCCACAATTGTTAACGGGAACATGCCCCTGGACCCCCCTAAATTGCCTCGGTTGAAATTTGCCTCTGGCTACGGTACTGATTATGTTCCCCAAATTTGAATTCCGACGGATAAGACTTAAAATAATAGATGCATAAAACAACAATTTATAAGCCTAATTCCTGTTGCACAAAATAGTTCCACTTTCTCGAGAGTACAACCACAGGTGTTTGAAGCCCCAGTTCTCAACAACAACAACAACAACAACAACAACAACAACAACAACAACAACAACAACAACAACAACAACAACAACAACAACTGTGTCAATGATTACCTGATCAGCCACCACATCCATCTAAAACTGTACTACCTTACCACATCCATCTAAAACTGTACTACCTTACCACATCCATCTAAAACTGTACTACCTTACCACATCCATCTAACCTGTACTACCTTACAACACCCATCTAAACTGTACTACCGTGCCACATCCATCTACAACTGTACTACCTTACCACATCCATCTAAACTATACTACCTTACAACACGCATCTAATCTGTACTACCGTACCACATCCATCTAAAACTGCATTACCGTACCACACCCATCTAAACTGTACTACCTTACCACATGCATCTAAAACTGTACTACATTACCACATCCATCTAATCTGTACTACCTTACCACATCCATCTAAAACTGTACTACCTTACCACATCCATCTAAAGTTGTACTACCTTACCACATCCATCTAAACTGTACTACCTTACAACATCCATCTAAACGGTACTACCTTACCACGTCCATCTAAACTGTACTACCTTACCATATACATTTAAAACTGTACTACCTTACCACATCCATCTAAACTGTACTACCTTACAACACCCATCTAAACTGTACTACCGTACCACATCCATCTAAACTGTACTACCTTACCACATCCATCTAAAACTGTACTACCTTACCACATACATTTAAAACTGTACTATCTTACAACACCCATCTAAACTGTACTACCGTACCACATCCATCTAAACTGTACTACCATACAACATCCATCTAAACTGTACTACCTTACCACGTCCATCTAAACTGTACTACCTTACCACATCCATCTAAACTGTACTACCTTACCACATCCATCTAAGCTGTACTACTTTACCACATCCATATAAACTGTACTACCTTACCACATCCATCTAAACTGTACTACCTTACCACATCCATCTAAACTGTACTACCTTACCACATCCATCTAAAACTGTACTACCTTACCACATACATTTAAAACTGTACTACCTTACCACATCCATCTAAACTGTACTACCTTACAACACCCATCTAAACTGTACTACCGTACCACATCCATCTAAACTGTACTACCATACAACATCCATCTAAACTGTACTACCTTACCACATCCACCTAAACTGTACTACCTTACCACATCCATCTAAAACTGTACTACCTTACCACATCCATCTAAAACTGTACTACCTTACCACATCCATCTAAACCTTACTACCTTACAACATCCATCTAAACTGTAACTACCTTACCACATCCACCTAAGCTGTACTACCGTACCACATCCATCTAAAACTGTACTACCGTATCCCATCAACCTAAACTGTACTACCATATCGCAGCCATCTAAACTGTATTACCGTATCCCACCCACTTAAACTGTATTACCGTATCCCATCCACCTAAACTGTATTACCGTTTTCCATCCACCTAAACTGTATTACCGTATCCCATCCATCTAAATATGTATTACCTTATCCCGTCCATCTAAAATGTATTACCGCATCCCGTCCATCTAAAAATGTGTTACCGTATCCCGTCCATCTAAAACTGTATTACCGTATCACGTCCATCTAAAAATGTATTACCTTATTCCATCTATCTAAAACTGTATTACCTTATCCCATCCATCTAAAACTGTATTACCTTATCCCATCCATCTAAAACTGTATTACCTTACCCATCCATCTAAATCGTATTACCTTGCTACATCTAAACTATTTTACACAACTACATCCATCTAAAAGTGTCTTACCTTTCCTCACCCATCCATCCATTACTTTACCCCACCCACCAACCAATACAGTAGAGTGATGAAGCGGTTTTTAAAACCTCTACAGTACTGTACAGAAACTCAACTAATTATGTTTAACTAAAGTTGTTTTTTAAACCTGGTCGAACATCACCCCCTGTGGTAGTAGATAACTGTAGTCGTGAGGTTTACAAATCGTCTATCTGGGTCGGGAGTGTGTAGCAGCTTCATGCGTGTCAAGAGCATCAAAGTGAGTTATTGGAGTAGTTATTTCCTGCACCAAGCCGTCATAACACCGCTGAAATTTCTCGAGACTTTTCATTAATGTGTCCCACTCTTGACGTTTACCGAATGACCTAAAGGAAGTGATCGCAGTGATTTGGTTTTATTTGGTGGCAAGTCTGCAGTAATAACGTTTACGTATATACATAAATATATGATTCATCCGACTACTAGTACTTTACAGCTGCACCACTGTGAAATAAACGTTCAATAATAGTTAGCTACACTATGAGGAAATCTGTTTATTGACCCTCGCCACCGCAGAGCATATGAGCGAGCATTCTAAGTCGATCATTCGTGCATCGTGGATTATCGTGAGGTTTTGTTGAGTTGTTCAATGTGTGTTTAGTAGAATGGTGCTCTTGAAGTTTCTGGTGATGGTGCTGTAATAATATTGTCATCCGGAGGAGGTTTCTACTTGCTTTACAGGGTAATAAGTCATGTGATGTAACTTCCTGTACAGGGTGACAAGTCATGTGATGTAACTTCCTGTACAGGGTAACAAGTGCTGTGATGTAACTTCCTGTACAGGATGACAAGTCCTGTGATGTAACTTCCTGTACAGGGTGACAGGTCCTGTGATGTAACTTCCTGTATAGGGTGACAGGTCCTGTGATGTAACTTCCTGTACAGGACGACATGTCCTGTGATGTAACGTCTTCCTGAACAGGATGACAAGTCCTGTGATGTAATTTCCTGTATAGGGTGACAAGTACTGTGGTGTAACTTCCTGTACAGGGTGACAAGTCCTGCCATGTAACTTCTTCCTGTACAGGGTGACAAGTCTTGTAATGTAACTACTTCCTGTACAGGGTGACATGTCCTGTGATGTAACTTCCTGTACAGGGTGACATGTCCTGTGATGTAATTTCCTGTACAGGATGACAAGTCCTGTGATGTAACTACTTGCTGTACAGGGTAACACGTCCTGTGATGTAACTTCCTGTACAGGGTGACAAGTCCTGCGATGTAACTTCCTGTACAGGGTGACAAGTCCTGTGATGTAACTTCCTGTACAGGGTGACATGTCCTGTGATGTAACCTCCTGTACAGAGTGACACGTCCTGTGATGTAACTTCCTGTACAGGGTAGCAAGTCCTGTGATATAACTTCCTGTACAGGGTGACAAGTCCTGTGATGTAACTTCCTGTACAGGGTGACACGTCCTGTGATGTAACTTCCTGTACAGGGTGACATGTCCTGTGATGTAACTTCCTGTACAGGGTAACACGTCCTGTGATGTCATTTCCTGTACAGGGTAGCACGTCCTGCGATGTAACTTCCTGTACAGGGTAACAAGTTATGTGATGTAACTTCCTGTACAGGGTGACAAGTTATGTGATGTAACTTCCTGTACAGGGTAACACGTCCTGTGATGTAACTTCCTGTACAGGGTAGCAAGTCCTGAGATGTAACTTCCTGTACAGGGTAACACGTCCTGTGATGTAACTTCCTGTACAGGGTGACAAGTCCTGTGATGTAACTACTTCCTGTACAGGGTAACAAGTTATGTGATGTAACTTCCTGTACAGGGTGGCAAGTCCTGTGATGTAACTTCCTGTACAGGGTGACATGTCCTGTGATGTAACGTCTTCCTGAACAGGATGACAAGTCCTGTGATGTAACTTCCTGTACAGGGTAGCACGTCCTGTGATGTAACTTCTTGTACAGGATGACAAGTCCTGTGATGTAACTTCTTGTACAGGGTAGCAAGTCCTGTGATGTAACTTCCTGTACAGGGTAACACGTCATGTGATGTAACTTCCTGTACAGGGTGACAAGTCCTGTGATGTAACTTCCTGTACAGGGTGGCAAGTCCTGTGATGTAACTTCCTGTACAGGATGACATGTCCTGTGATGTAACGTCTTCCTGAACAGGATGACAAGTCCTGTGATGTAACTTCCTGTACAGGGTAACACGTCCTGTGATGTAACTTCTTGTACAGGATGACAAGTCCTGTGATGTAACTTCTTGTACAGGGTAGCAAGTCCTGTGATGTAACTTCCTGTGCAGGGTAACAAGTTATGTGATGTAACTTCCTGTACAGGATAACATCCCTTCTTTCTTTCGAACGGCTCTTCTTAGGGCCACCCTCATCATTGTTGGTCACCCCGCAGCAGAATATAAACGGATCTGGCAGTTAGACATCTGGTCGTCTCTCTCGCGCCAGGGTCTGTCCATGCCGACACCACTTCCTGTGCGGAAGCGTATGTCCCTTAATTGATGCAATGTCAACAACATGAAGATCCCAGTATCCTACGCTGCTGCTGTTAGATGTGCCCCGACGACGACGTGCACGTTAGGATGTCGGTTGGCTGTGAGGAATTAAATAACACAACACTATATTTCTCACTTCGATACTATCATAATTTCCCAAATGTCTGAATAATCTCTCTCCATCCTAGTGTCCAGGGCGAGTTCTGAAAACGGCATCAAATCGAACCAATGAAACATACATAAAACTTTACACACATTTATTTTAGCTCGATTGCGAAATAAGTTATTACAACTTATATTAATCACTCAGAATCGAGACCTCATTCCTGATGTAAGAGAGAGAGAGAAGAGGTCATGTGGAATTTAAATGCCTTGCCTAATGGCACACTCGTAACGGCTACAGTTGGACACGAACTAGAATGTATTCAAACTGGCACAATATGACCATCATAGCTTTTAAGTCTTTCAGATGGGACTTTAAACCGAGGTCTCGTGTCGGTGATTTACACCGTGTACATAAAAGAACCAGAGAAGACTCTGGAATGGGTCTCTGTCTGTATCATTGCACTATCCTCCAAAAATCTAAAATGACTAATCTCTTCAGGAGGCGTCGCTCATATGGGCAACCGGTACCGACGATAAATAAACTTAAAACACACACCATCATAGTTAGTATGTAACTTCCATATGGTTATATATACGTAAATAGGCAGAAGTGAATCCGCGGTCGAATGTAGTCCCAATAATAGTTAATTTTTCTTTTTGATAAAAATGCATTTTCATGACAGGCTGTGTATAGTTTTTGTGTTTTTTGAGAAATTATGTGACTTGAGAAGATTTCAGACTAGTTGATGTGTAGAAAAGATGTGGTATAAGAATTCAGGCCATTGCAAACTGAAGGTTGGTATACTGTATTATTTGGCGGAGGAATACAGTGTTTAAGCACAGTGACGTTATTCACAGGCGAGCCCTGGTTATTTGAAACTTAAAATTTGAAATATTCTTGGTGTGTTTCAGGCTGATTTGAATACCTCGTCACAGTGGATGTGGTATCAGACGAAATGAAAGATTGGAAATATAAATGAACAGACTGTATGTTTTTACCTTGTACTATGTATTTAATAGGCAATTTATTTGTTGTTTTACAACCATATAGACCCAGAACAAAATAATAGATAAATATAGTCTAATAAAAATACACACGTTTAATTTTAGACAGTGGCGTATACTTAAAAAACCCATCATACCACGCATTCGAGACCAATGCGGAATATAAATTGAACATATGTTACAAGTGTTTCTAGTGAAGTAGGCAACACTAAAGACTTGTTTTTGTGTGCTCTGTAAATTGATCTAGGAACCCCCATGGTACCTATGACTGGGAAAATAAATAAAAATATTACACCAACAAAAATTGATCTAGGAAGAAAAGTATTTTGTCTAGCAAACAGTTTCTGATCAGTGAATGTCAAACAGTTTCTGATCAGTGAATGTCAAACAGTTTCTGATCAGTGAATGTCAAACAGTTTCTGATCAGTGAATGTCAAACAGTTTCTGATCAGTGAATGTCAAACAGTTTCTGATTAGTGAATGTCAAACAGTGAAATTAGCTTCAATAGCTTTGTTTATGCTGTATTTACTAATGAACAATAATTAACGAATATGTAATATTTACAACTGAAAATGACAAATAAAAACGAAAGAAGTACACCAAAGCTGTATAATTATATATTTCTGTTATGTTTTCCAATGAATTTCCATCTTCCACTGTTTTGAAACAGTGGAATATGACATTTTTCTCTGCCACTACTTGAGCTTCGTATTCCTCCGCGGTTGGATGCACTTTTGTATTTTAGCTAAAAAAATTAAAAAAATTCTTAGTAATATATTCTAATGAATTTGTTTTGTCAGTAGATTTTAATTTTAGCAGCAAACTGAAACTAACTATATTATAGCAGACATATTTCTTATTACAGCGTTCAAACTAACATAAGTGGTTGTGCGGTTGTGTATTGTAGAGAAACGAGAAACTACTGGTGGGAGCTGTGAAAAGGAATAACATTTGAAAACAAATAAAACATTTATTGTATTAGCCAAAATTATTGGAAATCATAAAAGATAAGGAAGATTTGTGTTTATTAGTGTAAGATATAGAGGATATTTGTGTTTATTAATGTAAGATATAGAGGATATTTGTGTTTATTAGTGTAAGGTATAGAGGATATTTGTGTTTATTAGTGTAAGGTATAGAGGATATTTGTGTTTATTAGTGTAAGATATAGAGGATATTTGTGTGTATTAGTGTAAGATATAGAGGATATTTGTGTTTATTAATGTAAGATATAGAGGATATTTGTGTTTATTAGTGTAAGATATAGAGGATAGTTGTGTGTATTAGTGTAAGATATAGAGGATATTTGTGTTTATTAGTGTAAGATATAGAGGATAGTTGTGTGTATTAGTGTAAGATATAGAGGATATTTGTGTTTATTAGTGTAAGATATAGAGGATATTTGTGTTTATTAGTGTAATATATAGAGGATATGTGTGTTTATTAGTGTAATATAGGATTTAAGTTCATCTCGTTCATGCACCGGGTAGAAATTCCGCAAGGCAGCTTGGTAGCGTCATACAGTAAGCAGAACTAACACAGTAAACCATAACTGGCATGCTAGTTTACAGATATAGCCAAATGTGCATTGACCGTGTGCTACTAACATGGTGACGAATCTACGTCAGTGACAGAGTAACTAAACTACATAATGACGTCACAACTGTGGATTGACAGTGTGCTACATACATTGTGACTAAACTACGTCTACGTCAGTGACGTCACAACTGTGGATTGGCAGTGTGCTACATACGTTGTATCTAAACTACGTCAGTGACATGGTAACTAAACTACGTCAGTGACGTCACAACTGTGGATTGACAGTGTGCTACATACATGGTGACTAACCTACGTCAGTGACGTCACAACTGTGGATTGCCAGTGTGCTACATACATGGTGACTAAATTACGTCAATGACGTCACAACTGTGGATTCTGTACATGAAAGTCAAGAAATATTTCTTCGTATTTTGTAATATATAATATTTGACTTAGTGAACCGAACTTGAAATGAAATAAAGTGCACGGAGTGTGTGTGTTTTACGTTTATTTATCGTCGCTACCAGTTACCCATATGAGCGACGCCTCCTGAAGAGATTAGTCATTTTAGATGTTGGATGATATTGCATGACACAGACAGAGACCCATTCTAGAGTCTCCTCTGGTTCTTTTACGTTCACGGTATAAAACACCGACACAAGACCTAGGTTTAGCGTCGCATCTGAAAGACTTAATTTTATTAGGGTCAGAATGTGGATCGAACCTGCAATTCCTGGATTCCCAGTCCAGCGTGCTAACAACTGGACTACAGATCCGTCTGTAAGCACACGTAACTGCGCGCACCCATCTATACTATCCGGAACCAATAGTGACCACGTGACCCGATGTACATGTAATGAATCCACAGTTGTGACGTCGCTTAACCAACCATCGTGTACATAGACACATTTAAGATGAGTCAACTCAAAAAGTTAATTATAGGATTAAATTTCATAGTACTTTCAATTGTTTCTATCAAATCCTTCACGTATTTGGTAATATGTCAAGTATGGTAATATGTCAAGTAAATATGTTGAAATCCAAATAACAATTTTCTAAAATTAGTATGCCCTACGTCGATCACTTTAAATGAGTCAATTCGATCAATTAATTACTTGGATATATATGGTTGTAAGTAAATTCGTTTCATCTTCTATGTCATGTCGTATACCACGCACACTTAAGTGTCCAGCGAAACAATAGTTCACGTAATTGGCGTGTTAAAGTGTATTTTCCGTCCTATAATTGCCGGTACACTCAATCTATATATAAGCACGACTGCAACGAACAATTTAAATAAGAACAACTTCTTAACGTCGAGTTATTGCAACAATTTATGCGCTGAAATATTTGCAGTTATAAATTATATTTCTATCAGAGTAATTTCTTCTGTTTTTTTATTATTAATAATGGATGTTTATTATTTTCTCTTCATACTGGTAAGAAGGTTGATTCTGTTTTTTATTATTTTATTATTATTTAATTATTATTTTATTATTATTTTTATTATTATTTTATTATTATTTATAATTATTATTTTTGATACCTCGTATGAGGTCTCTTTTCTCATCTTAGCATTGGTTGCAAGAGGTCGCGGTTCATCTCAAGTAGCAAACACTAATACAAATGTGTGTTTTACGTTTATTTATCGTCGCTACCGGTTGCCCATATGAGCGACGCCTCCTGAAGAGATTAGTCATTTTAGATTTTTGGAGGATAGTGCAATGATACAGAGAGAGACCCATTCCAGAATCTCCTCTGGTTCTTTTACGTGCACGGTGTAAAGCACCGACACGAGACGTCGGTTTAACGTCCCATCTGAAAGACTGTTCATTTTATTAGGGTCAGATGGGGGATCGAACCTGCGATCCCTGGATTACCAGTCCAGCGTGTTACCACTGGACTACAGATCCGTCTGTACACTAATACAACAACTGAGACATACATTTTAAACAAGTATGTGTACCAGGGGCGTGTCTCGGCTCTCGGTCAGTGTAAGCACCAATCGAGTGGAGAATACATTATGCTACACCCTAGTGAGGCACCTATTAAAATTACATTTTTCGAATTTATAATTTTTCGATTTTCCAAACCCAGCATATACACGTGCGCAAGCGTGCGCAAGCGTGCGCAAGTGCGTAAGCCGAGACACGCCCCTGCGTACAAGTGGCTGCAAATCTGAAAATCTACGATATCAGTCCAGGGGTGATAATAGTGGGGTTTTTGTTGCTTTTTTATTTTAAACATTTATTTTTCGTTCATAATCCTACCCATAATTGCTTCGAGACTTCTTTTGAATCGTAAGTTTGTCTTACCATTAACGTTATGCACCAATTCGATGCATACATACATTTAAAATTTAATTTACAAATTATAAGGATTGTTCTCTCAACATATCAGAATCCAGAATGTGTTATTACACGTGTGTACATATAAGAACTTATGTGATGGCTGCATGAAACTGAATACAAGCAAAGTGTTGTGATAAAATTGTATTTGTTACAAAACAAGTATTACCTACGTTTTTCAATAAAAAATCCAACGTTTTTAATTTGTTTGGTGTACTTGAAAATTGTTGAAGAAAATATAATCCTGGTTTGACTAAGATTTAGAGGATATTTGTGTGTATTAGTGTAAGATTTAGAGGATATTTGTGTGTATTAGTGTAAGATATAGAGGATATGTGTGTGTTTATTAGTGTATGATATAGAGGATAGTTGTGTGTATTAGTGTAATATATAGAGGATAGTTGTGTGTATTAGTGTAAGATAATTATAGAGGACATTTGTGTGTATTAGTGTAAGATATAAAGGCTATTTGTGTGTATTAGTGTAAGATATAGAGGATATTTGTGTGTATTAGTGTAAGATATAAAGGATATTTGTGTGTATTAGTGTAAGATATAAAGGATAGTTGTGTGTATTAGTGTAAGATATAGAGGATATTTGTGTGTATTAGTGTATGATATAGAGGATAGTTGTGTGTATTAGTGTAATATATAGAGGATAGTTGTGTGTATTAGTGTAAGATAATTATAGAGGACATTTGTGTGTATTAGTGTAAGATATAAAGGCTATTTGTGTGTATTAGTGTAAGATATAGGGGATATTTGTGTGTATTAGTGTAAGATATAAAGGATAGTTGTGTGTATTAGTGTAAGATATAGAGGACATTTGTGTGTATTAGTGTAAGATATAGAGGATAGTTGTGTGTATTAGTGTAAGATATAGAGGATATAGTGTGTATTAGTGTAAGATATAAAGGATAGTTGTGTGTATTAGTGTAAGATATAGAGGATAGTTGTGTTATTAGTGTAAGATATAGAGGATATTTGTGTGTATTAGTGTAAGATATAGAGGATATCTGTGTGTATTAGTGTAAGATATAAAGGATAGTTGTGTGTATTAGTGTAAGATATAGAGGATATTTGTGTGTATTAGTGTAATATATAGAGGATATTTGTGTGTATTAGTGTAAGATATAGAGGATATTTGTGTGTATTAGTGTAATATATATAGGATATTTGTGTGCATTAGTGTAAGATATAGAGGATATTTGTGTGTATTAGTGTAATATATAGAGGATATTTGTGTGTATTAGTGTAAGATATAGAGGATATTTGTGTGTATTAGTGTAATATGTATAGGATATTTGTGTGTAATATATAGAGGATATTTGTGTGTATTAGTGTAATATATATAGGATATGTGTGTGCATTAGTGTAAGATATAGAGGATATTTGTGTTTATTAGTGTAAGATATAGAGGATATGTGTGTGTATTAGTGTAAGATATAGAGGATAGTTGTGTGTATTAGTGTAATACATAGGATATTTCTGTGTATTAGTGTAAGATAATTATAGAGGATATTTGTGTGTATTAGTGTAAGATATAAAGGCTATTTGTGTGTATTAGTGTAAGATATAGAGGATATTTGTGTGTATTAGTGTAAGATATAAAGGATAGTTGTGTGTATTAGTGTAAGATATAGAGGAAATTTGTGTGTATTAGTGTAAGATATAGAGGATAGTTGTGTGTATTAGTGTAAGATATAGAGGATATTTGTGTGTATTAGTGTAAGATATAGAGGATATCTGTGTGTATTAGTGTAAGATATAAAGGATAGTTGTGTGCATTAGTGTAAGATATAGAGGATATTTGTGTGTATTAGTGTAATATATAGAGGATATTTGTGTGTATTAGTGTAAGATATAGAGGATATTTGTGTGTATTAGTGTAATATATATAGGATATTTGTGTGCATTAGTGTAAGATATAGAGGATATTTGTGTGTATTAGTGTAATATATAGAGGATATTTGTGTGTATTAGTGTAAGATATAGAGGATATTTGTGTGTATTAGTGTAATATGTATAGGATATTTGTGTGTAATATATAGAGGATATTTGTGTGTATTAGTGTAATATATATAGGATATTTGTGTGCATTAGTGTAAGATATAGAGGATATGTGTGTGTATTAGTGTAAGATATAGAGGATATTTGTGTTTATTAGTGTAAGATATAGAGGATATTTGTGTGCATTAGTGTAATATATAGAGGATATTAGTATGTATTAGTGTAATATATAGGATATTTGTGTGTATTAGTGTAATATATAGGATATTTGTGTGTATTAGCGTAATATATAGAGGATATTTGTCTGTATTAGTGTATGATATAAAGGCTATGTGTGTGTATTAGTGTAAGATATAGAGGATATCTGTGTGTATTAGTGTAAGATATCAAGGATAGTTGTGTGACTTAGTGTAAGATATAGAGGGTATGTGTGTTTATTAGTGTAAGATATAGAGGGTATGTGTGTGTATTAGTGTAAGATATAGATGACATTTGTGTGTATTAGTGTAAGATATAGAGGATATGTGTGTGTATTAGTGTAATATATAAAGGATAGTTGTGTGTATTAGTGTAAGATAATTATAGAGGATATTTGTGTGTATTAGTGTAATATATAGGATATTTGTGTGTATTAGTGTAATATATAGAGGATATTTGTGTGCATTAGTGTAAGATATAGAGGATAGTTGTGTGTATTAGTATAATATATAGGATATTTGTGTGCATTAGTGTAAGATATAAAGGCTATGTGTGTGTATTAATGTAAGATATATAGGATATTTGTGTGTATTAGTGTAATATGTATAGGATATTTGTGTGCATTAGTGTAAGATATAGAGGATATTTGTGTGTAATATATAGAGGATATTTGTGTGTATTAGTGTAATATATATAGGATATTTGTGTGCATTAGTGTAAGATATAGAGGATATTTGTGTTTATTAGTGTACGATATAGTGGATATTTGTGTGTGTTAGTGTAATATATAGAGCATATTTGTGTGCATTAGTGTAATATATAGAGGATATTAGTATGTATTAGTGTAATATATAGGATATTTGTGTGTATTAGTGTAATATATAGGATATTTGTGTGTATTAGTGTAATATATAGAGGATATTTGTCTGTATTAGTGTATGATATAAAGGCTATGTGTGTGTATTAGTGTAAGATATAGAGGATATTTGTGTGTATTAGTGTAAGATATAAAGGATAGTTGTGTGTATTAGTGTAAGATATAGAGGGTATGTGTGTTTATTAGTGTAAGATATAGAGGGTATGTGTGTGTATTAGTGTAAGATATAGTGGACATTTGTGTGTATTAGTGTAAGATATAGAGGATATTTGTGTGTATTAGTGTAAGATATAACGGATAGTTGTGTGTATTAGTGTAAGATATAGAGGATATTAGTGTGTATTAGTGTAAGAAATAGAGGATATGTGTGTGTTTATTAGTGTATGATATAGAGGATAGTTGTGTGTATTAGTGTAATATATAGAGGATAGTTGTGTGTATTAGTGTATGATATAGAGGATAGTTGTGTTTATAAGTGTATGATATAGAGGATAGTTATGTGTATTAGTGTAAGATATAGAGGATATGTGTGTTTATTAGTGTATGATATAGAGGATAGTTGTGTGTATTAGTGTAATATATAGAGGATATTTGTGTGCATTAGTGTAAGATATAGAGGATAGTTGTGTGTATTAGTGTAATACATAGGATATTTGTGTGTATTAGTGTCAGATAATTATAGAGGACATTTGTGTGTATTAGTGTAAGATATAAAGGCTATTTGTGTGTATTAGTGTAAGATATAGAGGATATGTGTGTGTATTAGTGTAAGATATAAAGGATAGTTGTGTGTATTAGTGTAAGGTATAGAGGACATTTGTGTGTATTAGTGTAAGATATATAGGATAGTTGTGTGTATTAGTCTAAGATATAGAGGATATTTGTGTGTATTAGTGTAAGATATAGAGGATATCCGTGTGTATTAGTGTAAGATATAAAGGATAGTTGTGTGTATTAGTGTAAGATATAGAGGATATTTGTGTGTATTAGTGTAATATATAGAGGATATTTGTGTGTATTAGTGTAAGATATAGAGGATATTTGTGTGTATTAGTGTAATATATATAGGATATTTGTGTGCATTAGTGTAAGATATAGAGGATATTTGTGTGTATTAGTGTAATATATAGAGGATATTTGTGTGTATTAGTGTAAGATATAGAGGATATTTGTGTGTATTAGTGTAATATGTATAGGATATTTGTGTGTAATATATAGAGGATATTTGTGTGTATTAGTGTAATATATATAGGATATTTGTGTGCATTAGTGTAAGATATAGAGGATATTTGTGTTTATTAGTGTAAGATATAGAGGATATGTGTGTTTATTAGTGTATGATATAGAGGATAGTTGTGTGTATTAGTGTAATATATAGAGGATATTTGTGTGTATTAGTGTAAGATATAGAGGATAGTTGTGTGTATTAGTGTAATACATAGGATATTTGTGTGTATTAGTGTAAGATAATTAT
The DNA here is from genome assembly GCA_014843695.1 of Archivesica marissinica. Taxonomy (NCBI): domain Eukaryota; kingdom Metazoa; phylum Mollusca; class Bivalvia; order Venerida; family Vesicomyidae; genus Archivesica; species Archivesica marissinica. The sequence continues at coordinate 56,478,312 of CM026394.1, read as the reverse complement.
AGAGGACATTTGTGTGTATTAGTGTAAGATATAAAGGCTATTTGTGTGTATTAGTGTAAGATATAAGAGGATATTTGTGTGTATTAGTGTAAGATATAAAGGATAGTTGTGTGTATTAGTGTAAATATAAGGAATTGTGTGATTAGTGTAAGATATAGAGGATATTGTGTGTATTAGTGTAAATATAGAGGATATTTGTGTAAAAAAAAAATGTGTGTATTAGTGTAATATATAAAGGATAGTTGTGTGCATTAGTGTAAGATATAGAGGATAGTTGTGTGTATTAGTGTAATATATAGAGGATATTTGTGTGTATTAGTGTAAGATATAGAGGATATTTGTGTGTATTAGTGTAATATATATAGGATATTTGTGTGCATTAGTGTAAGATATAGAGGATATTTGTGTGTATTAGTGTAATATATAGAGGATATTTGTGTGTATTAGTGTAAGATATAGAGGATATTTGTGTGTATTAGTGTAATATGTATAGGATATTTGTGTGTAATATATAGAGGATATTTGTGTGTATTAGTGTAATATATATAGGATATTTGTGTGCATTAGTGTAAGATATAGAGGATATTTGTGTGTATTAGTGTAAGATAATTATAGAGGATATTTGTGTTTATTAGTGTACGATATAGAGGATATTTGTGTGCATTAGTATAATATATAGAGGATATTAGTATGTATTAGTGTAATATATAGGATATTTGTGTGTATTAGTGTAATATATAGAGGATATTTGTCTGTATTAGTGTATGATATAAAGGCTATGTGTGTGTATTAGTGTAAGATATAGAGGATATTTGTGTGTATTAGTGTAAGATATAAAGGATAGTTGTGTGTATTAGTGTAAGATATAGAGGGTATGTGTGTGCATTAGTGTAAGATATAGAGGACATTTGTGTGTATTAGTGTAAGATATAGAGGATATGTGTGTGTATTAGTGTAATATATAAAGGATAGTTGTGTGTATTAGTGTAAGATAATTATAGAGGATATTTGTGTGTATTAGTGTAATATATAGGATATTTGTGTGTATTAGTGTAATATATAGAGGATATTTGTGTGTATTAGTGTAAGATATAGAGGATAGTTGTGTGCATTAGTGTAATATATAGAGGATATTTGTGTGCATTAGTGTAAGATATAGAGGATAGTTGTGTGTATTAGTATAATATATAGGATATTTGTGTGTATTAGTGTAAGATAATTATAGAGGATATTTGTGTGTATTAGTGTAAGATATAGAGGATATGTGTGTGCATTAGTGTAATATATAGAGGATATTAGTGTGTATTAGTGTAAGATATAGAGGATATGTGTGTTTATTAGTGTATGATATAGAGCATAGTTGTGTGTATTAGTGTAATATATAGAGGATATTTGTATGTATTAGTGTAAGATATAGAGGATAGTTGTGTGTATTAGTGTAATATATAGGATATTTGTGTGTATTAGAGTAAGATAATTATAGAGGTTATTTTTGTGTATTAGTGTAAGATATAAAGGCTATTTGTGTGTATTAGTGTAAGATATAGAGGATATTTGTGTGTATTAGTGTAAGATATAAAGGATAGTTGTGTGTATTAGTGTAAGATATAGAGGACATTTGTGTGTATTAATGTAAGATATAGAGGATATGTGTGTGTATTACTGTAAGATATAGAGGATATGTGTGTATTAATGTAAGATATATAGGATATTTGTGTGTATTAGTGTAATATGTATAGGATATTTGTGTGTAATATATAGAGGATATTTGTGTGTATTAGTGTAATATATATAGGATATTTGTGTGCATTAGTGTAAGATTTAGAGGATATTTGTGTGTATTAGTGTAAGATATAGAGGATATTTGTGTTTATTAGTGTACGATATAGAGGATATTTGTGTGTATTAGTGTAATATATAGAGGATATTAGTATGTATTAGTGTAATATATAGGATATTTGTGTGTAGTGTAATATATAGGATATTTGTGTGTATTAGTGTAATATATAGAGGATATTTGTCTGTATTAGTGTATGATATAAAGGCTATGTGTGTGTATTAGTGTAAGATATAGAGGATATTTGTGTGTATTAGTGTAAGATATAAAGGATAGTTGTGTGTATTAGTGTAAGATATAGAGGGTATGTGTGTTTATTAGTGTAAGATATAGAGGGTATGTGTGTTTATTAGTGTAAGATATAGTGGACATTTGTGTGTATTAGTGTAAGATATAGAGGATATTAGTGTGTATTAGTGTAAGATATAACGGATAGTTGTGTGTATTAGTGTAAGATATAGAGGGTATGTGTGTGTATTAGTGTAAGATATAGAGGATATTTGTGTGTATTAGTGTAAGATATAGAGGATATTTGTGTGTATTAGTGTACGATATAGAGGATATGTGTGTATTAATGTAAGATATATAGGATTTTTGTGTGTATTAGTGTAATATGTATAGGATATTTGTGTGTAATATATAGAGGATATTTGTGTGTATTAGTGTAATTTATAGGATATTTGTGTGCATTAATGTAATATATAGGATATTTATGTGTATTAGTGTAATATATAGGATATGTGTGCGTATTAGTGTAATATATAGAGGATATTATGTGTATTAGTGTAAGATATAGAGGATATTTGTGTTTATTAGTGTAATAAAAGAGGATATGTGTGTGTATTAGTGTAATATATAGAGGATATGTGTGTGTTTATTAGTGTAAGCTATAGAGGATATTTATGTTTATTAGTGTAAGATATAGAGGATATGTGTGTGTATTAGTGCACAATATAGAGGATATGTGTGTGTGTATTAGTGTAAGATATAGAGGATATTTGTTTGTATTAATGTAATATATAGTGGATATTTGTGTGTATTAGTGTAATATATAGAGGATATTTGTGTTTATTAGTGTAATATAGAGGATATTTGTGTGTATTAGTGTAAGATATAGAGGATATGTGTGTATTAGTGTAATATATAGAGAATATGTGTGTGTATTAGTGTAAGATATAGAGGATATTTGTGTGTATTAGTGTAATATATAGAGGATATTTGTGTTTATTAGTGTAAGATATAGAGGATATGTGTGTGTATTAGTGTAAGGTATAGTGGATATTTGTGTGTATTAGTGTAAGATATAGAGGGTTTTTGTGTGTATTAGTGTAATATATAGAGGATATTTGTGTGTATTAATTAGTGTAAGATATAAAGGATATTTGTGTGTATTAGTGTAAGATATAGAGGATATTTGTTTTTATTAGTGTAAGATATAGAGGATATTAGTGTGAATTTGTGTAAGATATAGAGGATATTTGTGTGTATTAGTGTAAGATATAGAGGATATTTGTTTTTATTAGTGTAAGATATAGAGGATATTAGTGTGAATTTGTGTAAGATATAGAGGATATTTGTGTGTATTAGTGTAAGATATAGAGGATATTTGTGTTTATTAGTGTAAGATATAGAGGATATTTGTGTGTATTAGTGTAAGATATAGAGGATATTTGTGTGCATTAGTGTTAGATATAGAGGATATTTGTGTTTATTAGTGTAAGATATAGAGGATATTTGTGTGTATTAGTGTAAGATATAGAGGATATGTGTTTATTAGTGTAAGATATAGAGGATATTTGTGTGTATTAGTGTAATATATAGAGGATATTTGTGTTTATTAGTGTAATAAAAGAGGATATTTGTGTTTATTAGTGTAATAAAAGAGGATATTTGTGTTTATTAGTGTAAGATATAGAGGATATGTGTGTGTATTAGTGTACGATATAGAGGATATGTGTGTGTATTAGTGTACGATATAGCGGATATTTGTGTTTATTAGTGTAAGATATAGAGGATATTTGTGTGTATTAGTGTAATATATAGAGGATATTTGTGTGTATTAGTGTACGGTATATCGGATAGTTGTGTGTATTAGTGTAAGATATAGAGGATATTTGTGTGTATTAGTGTAAGATATAGAGGATATTTGTGTTTATTAGTGTAAGATATAGAGGATATTTGTGTGCATTAGTGTAATATATAGAGGATATTAGTATGTATTAGTGTAATATATAGGATATTTGTGTGTATTAGTGTAATATATAGGATATTTGTGTGTATTAGCGTAATATATAGAGGATATTTGTCTGTATTAGTGTAGGATATAAAGGCTATGTGTGTGTATTAGTGTAAGATATAGAGGATATCTGTGTGTATTAGTGTAAGATATAAAGGATAGTTGTGTGACTTAGTGTAAGATATAGAGGGTATGTGTGTTTATTAGTGTAAGATATAGAGGATATTTGTGTGTATTAGTGTAAGATATAGAGGATATTTGTGTGCATTAGTGTTAGATATAGAGGATATTTGTGTTTATTAGTGTAAGATATAGAGGATATTTGTGTGTATTAGTGTAAGATATAGAGGATATGTGTTTATTAGTGTAAGATATAGAGGATATTTGTGTGTATTAGTGTAATATATAGAGGATAGTTGTGTTTATTAGTGTAATAAAAGAGGATATTTGTGTTTATTAGTGTAATAAAAGAGGATATTTGTGTTTATTAGTGTAAGATATAGAGGATATGTGTGTGTATTAGTGTACGATATAGAGGATATGTGTGTGTATTAGTGTACGATATAGCGGATATTTGTGTTTATTAGTGTAAGATATAGAGGATATTTGTGTGTATTAGTGTAATATATAGAGGATATTTGTGTGTATTAGTGTACGATATAGCGGATATTTGTGTTTATTAGTGTAAGATATAGAGGATATTTGTGTGTATTAGTGTAATATATAGAGGATATTTGTGTGTATTAGTGTACGATATAGAGGATAGTTGTGTGTATTAGTGTAAGATATAGAGGATATGTGTGTGTATTAATGTACGATATAGAGGATAGTTGTGTGTATTAGTGTAAGATATAGAGGATATTTGTGTGTATTAGTGTACGGTATATCGGATAGTTGTGTGTATTAGTGTAAGATATAGAGGATATTTGTGTGTATTAGTGTAAGATATAGAGGATATTTGTGTTTATTAGTGTAAGATATAGAGGATATTTGTGTGCATTAGTGTAATATATAGAGGATATTAGTATGTATTAGTGTAATATATAGGATATTTGTGTGTATTAGTGTAATATATAGGATATTTGTGTGTATTAGCGTAATATATAGAGGATATTTGTCTGTATTAGTGTAGGATATAAAGGCTATGTGTGTGTATTAGTGTAAGATATAGAGGATATCTGTGTGTATTAGTGTAAGATATAAAGGATAGTTGTGTGACTTAGTGTAAGATATAGAGGGTATGTGTGTTTATTAGTGTAAGATATAGAGGGTATTTGTTTGTATTAATGTAATATATAGTGGATATTTGTGTGTATTAGTGTAATATATAGAGGATATTTGTGTTTATTAGTGTAATATAGAGGATATTTGTGTGTATTAGTGTAAGATATAGAGGATATGTGTGTATTAGTGTAATATATAGAGAATATGTGTGTGTATTAGTGTAAGATATAGAGGATATTTGTGTGTATTAGTGTAATATATAGAGGATATTTGTGTTTATTAGTGTAAGATATAGAGGATATGTGTGTGTATTAGTGTAAGGTATAGTGGATATTTGTGTGTATTAGTGTAAGATATAGAGGGTTTTTGTGTGTATTAGTGTAATATATAGAGGATATTTGTGTGTATTAATTAGTGTAAGATATAAAGGATATTTGTGTGTATTAGTGTAAGATATAGAGGATATTTGTTTTTATTAGTTTAAGATATAGAGGATATTAGTGTGAATTTGTGTAAGATATAGAGGATATTTGTGTGTATTAGTGTAAGATATAGAGGATATTTGTGTTTATTAGTGTAAGATATAGAGGATATTTGTGTGTATTAGTGTAAGATATAGAGGATATTTGTGTGCATTAGTGTTAGATATAGAGGATATTTGTGTTTATTAGTGTAAGATATAGAGGATATTTGTGTGTATTAGTGTAAGATATAGAGGATATGTGTTTATTAGTGTAAGATATAGAGGGTATTTGTGTGTATTAGTGTAATATATAGAGGATATTTGTGTTTATTAGTGTAATAAAAGAGGATATTTGTGTTTATTAGTGTAATAAAAGAGGATATTTGTGTTTATTAGTGTAAGATATAGAGGATATGTGTGTGTATTAGTGTACGATATAGAGGATATGTGTGTGTTTTAATGTACGATATAGCGGATATTTGTGTTTATTAGTGTAAGATATAGAGGATATTTGTGTGTATTAGTGTAATATATAGAGGATATTTGTGTGTATTAGTGTACGATATAGCGGATATTTGTGTTTATTAGTGTAAGATATAGAGGATATTTGTGTGTATTAGTGTAATATATAGAGGATATTTGTGTGTATTAGTGTACGATATAGAGGATAGTTGTGTGTATTAGTGTAAGATATAGAGGATATGTGTGTGTATTAGTGTACGATATAGAGGATAGTTGTGTGTATTAGTGTAAGATATAGAGGATATTTGTGTGTATTAGTGTACGGTATATCGGATAGTTGTGTGTATTAGTGTAAGATATAGAGGATATTTGTGTGTATTAGTGTAAGATATAGAGGATATTTGTGTTTATTAGTGTAAGATATAGGGGATATTTGTGTGTATTAGTGTAATATATAGAGGATATGTGTGTATTAGTGTACGATATAGAGGATAGTTGTGTGTATTAGTGTAAGATATAGAGGATATTTGTGTGTATTAATGTAAGATATTAATAGCGGTTAGTTGTGTGTATTAGTGTAAGATATAGAGGATATTTGTGTGTATTAGTTTAATATATATAGGATATTTGTTTTTATTAGTGTAATATATATAGGATATTTGTTTTTATTAGTGTAATATATAGAGGATATTTGTTTTTAATTTTTGATTTAATATTTTTTAATATTTTTTAATTTTTTAATATTTGATTTAAGTTCACCGAAATACGTATTTCCAAGAGTGTCGTTGATATCCTCTGTATCTTCTTCGATTATTCGGATAAATCCTGCAATATACAGAACAGAATGCACTGCAGCTTCCGTATGCATTAATCTGCAAGGAATATGAGATGGATGTAAGGCATGAGATGGAACACGCCAAAATACATGTTTCGTTAATAACGAGATGAAATACAATTGGTGCATTTAGCAAAACAGCATAATTCCACTTAAATTTTATTCATTTTAATTGCCCTGAATGGAGCCTCATTGCACTACGTGACACAACCGCACATTCACTTCTCTTAGTGTGAACGTCCGTAATAGGAAATAGTTCCTGTATAATTTAGTTTTCTATTTATTTTCTGTCAAAATTAAAAACTACAGACAAAACAAATTCATTAGAATATATATTGCTTAATTATTAACTGTTGATGATAGTCAGAAAATCGCTAAAATACAAAAGTACATCTATCCGCGTAGGAATACGAAACGGAACCGGTGGTAGAGAAAATGCCATATTTCACAGTTTCAAAGCGGTAAAACTCTATCATTCATAAAAGAAAGTATTTTTCCTTGTTCACTATCACCGCACTGTACTATCACCGCACTACTAATGTACTATCACCGCGCTACTAATGTACTATCACCGCGCTACTAATGTACTATCACTGGACTACTAATGTACTATCACCGCGCTACTAATGTACTATCACCGTGCTACTAATGTACTATCACTGGGCTACTAATGTACTATCACTGGGCTACTAATGTACTATCACAGTGCTACTAATGTACTATCACTGGGCTACTAATGTACTATCACTGGGCTACTAATGTACTATCACCGTGCTACTAATGTACTATCACTGGGCTACTAATGTACTATCACTGGGCTACTAATGTACTATCACCGTGCTACTAATGTACTATCACTGGGCTACTAATGTACTATCACCGTGCTACTAATGTACTATCACTGGGCTACTAATGTACTATCACCACGCTACTAATGTACTATCACCGTGCTACTAATGTACTATCACCACGCTACTAATGTACTATCACCGCGCTACTAATGTACTATCACTGGGCTACTAATGTACTATCACTGGGCTACTAATGTACTATCACTGGGCTACTAATGTACTATCACTGGGCTACTAATGTACTATCACCACGCTACTAATGTACTATCACCGCGCTATTAATGTACTATCACTGTGCTACTAATGTACTATCACCGCACTACTAATGTACTATCACTGTGCTACTAATGTACTATCACCGCACTACTAATGTACTATCACCACGCTACTAATGTACTATCACTGTGCTACTAATGTACTATCACCGCACTACTAATGTACTATCACTGTGCTACTAATGTACTATCACCACGCTACTAATGTACTATCACTGTGCTACTAATGTACTATCACCACGCTACTAATGTACTATCACTGGGCTACTAATGTACTATCCCCGCGCTACTAATGTACTATCACCGCGCTACTAATGTACTATCACCACGCTACTAATGTACTATCACCGCGCTATTAATGTACTATCACTGTGCTACTAATGTACTATCACCGCACTACTAATGTACTATCACTGTGCTACTAATGTACTATCACCGCACTACTAATGTACTATCACCGCGCTACTAATGTACTATCACTGTGCTACTAATGTACTATCACCGCACTACTAATGTACTATCACTGTGCTACTAATGTACTATCACCACGCTACTAATGTACTATCACTGTGCTACTAATGTACTATCACCACGCTACTAATGTACTATCACTGGGCTACTAATGTACTATCCCCGCGCTACTAATGTACTATCACCGCGCTACTAATGTACTATCACTGGGCTACTAATGTACTATCACCACGCTACTAATGTACTATCACCGCGCTACTAATGTACTATCACAGTGCTACTAATGTACTATTACCGCGCTACTAATGTACTATCACCGCGCTACTAATGTACTATCACCACGCTACTAATGTACTATCACCGTGCTACTAATGTACTATCACCACGCTACTAATGTACTATCACCGCGCTACTAATGTACTATCACTGGGCTACTAATGTACTATCACTGGGCTACTAATGTACTATCACTGGGCTACTAATGTACTATCACTGGGCTACTAATGTACTATCACCACGCTACTAATGTACTATCACCGCGCTATTAATGTACTATCACTGTGCTACTAATGTACTATCACCGCACTACTAATGTACTATCACTGGGCTACTAATGTACTATCACTGTGCTACTAATGTACTATCACCGCACTACTAATGTACTATCACTGTGCTACTAATGTACTATCACCGCACTACTAATGTACTATCACCGCGCTACTAATGTACTATCACTGTGCTACTAATGTACTATCACCGCACTACTAATGTACTATCACTGTGCTACTAATGTACTATCACCACGCTACTAATGTACTATCACTGTGCTACTAATGTACTATCACCACGCTACTAATGTACTATCACTGGGCTACTAATGTACTATCCCCGCGCTACTAATGTACTATCACCGCGCTACTAATGTACTATCACCACGCTACTAATGTACTATCACCGCGCTACTAATGTACTATCACAGTGCTACTAATGTACTATCACTGGGCTACTAATGTACTATCACCACGCTACTAATGTACTATCACCGCGCTACTAATGTACTATCACAGTGCTACTAATGTACTATTACCGCGCTACTAATGTACTATCACCGCGCTACTAATGTACTATCACCACGCTACTAATGTACTATCACCGCGCTACTAATGTACTATCACTGGGCTACTAATGTACTATCACCACGCTACTAATGTACTATCACCGCGCTACTAATGTACTATCACAGTGCTACTAATGTACTATTACCGCGCTACTAATGTACTATCACCACACACTACTAATGTACTATCACCACGCTACTAATGTACTATCACAACGCTACTGATGTACTATCACCGCCTACCACTGCGCTATCACTGCGCCGCAACTGCACTATCACCGCGCTACTAATGTACTATCACCGTGCTACTAATGTACTATCACCGCGCTACTAATGTACTATCACCGCGCTAATAATGTACTATCACCGCGCTACTAATGTACTATCACAGTGCTACTAATGTACTATCACTGGGCTACTAATGTACTATCACCACGCTACTAATGTACTATCACCGCGCTACTAATGTACTATCACAGTGCTACTAATGTACTATCACCGCGCTACTAATGTACTATCACCGCGCTACTAATGTACTATCACCGCGCTAATAATGTACTATCACCGCACTACTAATGTACTATCACCGTGCTACTAATGTATTATCACCGCGCTAATAATGTACTATCACCGCGCTATCATGACTTCCACAAGTATCATTATTATATTATTATGCATTCTCTCTATTTCTACAGACTGTGTCCAGGCTAAGCTTATCATATGCTCAAGGTAAAGTAGAAATAACTTATATTATAGAAAATATAAAATTATGTTCCAATTAAAATTGTGATACTCAAATCTGTTTAATTATTTGTTACGTTAGGAAGACAGACATACAAACAGACATACAAACAGACATGCATGCGCATTCTATAAGTACATACACCATGCGGGTGAAGTTAGCAGTGGACAGTAGTGTACTGCTAGCAGTGAGCAGTTGGTAGTGTAATCCAGCAGTGGGTGGTGTAATCCAGTAGTGAGTGGTGTATTCCAGCCGTGGGTAGGGTAATCCAGCAGTGGGTGGTGTATTCCAGCAGTGTGTGGTGTATTCCAGCCGTGGGTAGGGTAATCCAGCATTGGGTGGTGTATTCCAGCAGTGGGTGGTGTAATCCAGCAGTGGGTGGTGTAATCCAGCAGTGGGTGGTGTAATCCAGCAGTGGGTGGTGTATTCCAGCAGTGGGTGTTGTAATCCAGCAGTGGGTGGTGTATTCCAGCCGTGGGTGGTGTAATCCAGCAGTGGGTGGTGTAATCCAGCAGTGGGTGGTGTATTCCAGCAGTGGGTGTTGTAATCCAGCAGTGGGTGGTGTATTCCAGCCGTGGGTGGTGTAATCCAGTAGTGGGTGGTGTATTCCAGCCGTGGGTAGGGTAATCCAGCAGTGGGTGGTGTATTCCAGCAGTGGGTGGTGTAATCCAGCAGTGGGTGGTGTATTCCAGCCGTGGGTGTTGTAATCCAGCAGTGGGTGGTGTATTCCAGCAGTGGGTGGTGTAATCCAGCAGTGGGTGGTGTAATCCAGCAGTGGGTGGTGTAATCCAGCAGTGGGTGGTGTAATCCAGCAGTGGGTGGTGTAATCCAGTAGTGGGTGGTGTATTCCAGCCGTGGGTAGGGTAATCCAGCAGTGGGTGGTGTATTCCAGCAGTGGGTGGTGTAATCCAGCAGTGGGTGGTGTAATCCAGCAGTGGGTGGTGTATTCCAGCAGTGGGTGTTGTAATCCAGCAGTGGGTGGTGTATTCCAGCCGTGGGTGGTGTAATCCAGCAGTGGGTGGTGTAATCCAGCAGTGGGTGGTGTATTCCAGCAGTGGGTGTTGTAATCCAGCAGTGGGTGGTGTATTCCAGCAGTGGGTGGTGTATTCCAGCAGTGGGTGGTGTAATCCAGCAGTGGGTGATGTATTCCAGCAGTGGGTAGTGTAATCCAGCAGTGGGTGGTGTAATCCAGCAGTGGGTGGTGTAATCCAGCAGTGGGTGGTGTATTCCAGCAGTGGGTGTTGTAATCCAGCAGTGGGTGGTGTATTCCAGCCGTGGGTGGTGTAATCCAGCAGTGGGTGGTGTAATCCAGCAGTGGGTGGTGTATTCCAGCAGTGGGTGTTGTAATCCAGCAGTGGGTGGTGTATTCCAGCCGTGGGTGGTGTATTCCAGCAGTGGGTGGTGTAATCCAGCAGTGGGTGGTGTATTCCAGCCGTGGGTAGGGTAATCCAGCAGTGGGTGGTGTATTCCAGCAGTGGGTGTTGTAATCCAGCAGTGGGTGGTGTATTCCAGCCGTGGGTGTTGTAAACCAGCAGTGAGTGGTGTAATCCAGCAGTGGGTGGTGTAATCCAGTAGTGGGTGGTGTATTCCAGCCGTGGGTAGGGTAATCCAGCAGTGGGTGGTGTATTCCAGCAGTGGGTGTTGTAATCCAGCAGTGGGTGGTGTATTCCAGCCGTGGGTGTTGTAAACCAGCAGTGGGTGGTGTAATCCAGCAGTGGGTGGTGTATTCCAGCAGTGGGTGGTGTAATCCAGCAGTGGGTGGTGTAATCCAGCAGTGGGTGGTGTAATCCAGCAGTGGGTGGTGTAATCCAGCAGTGGGTGGTGTATTCCAGCAGTGGGTGGTGTAATCCAGCAGTGGGTGGTGTAATCCAGCAGTGGGTGGTGTATTCCAGCAGTGGGTGGTGTAATCCAGCAGTGGGTGGTGTATTCCAGCAGTGGGTGTTGTAATCCAGCAGTGGGTGGTGTATTCCAGCCGTAGGTGGTGTATTCCAGCAGTGGGTGGTGTAATCCAGCAGTGGGTGGTGTATTCCAGCAGTGGGTGGTGTATTCCAGCAGTGGGTGGTGTATTCCAGCAGTGGGTGGTGTATTCCAGCAGTGGGTGGTGTATTCCAGCAGTGGGTGGTGTATACTAGTAATGAATAATGTGTAAATGCAAATTCTGCCCCAAAAACTAAAATTCGAACTGATTTATTTATTTTTAGTAAATATATGTTTGCCTTTTTCCCTTTCCTAAATTGTTAAGTGTCTGTTGGAAAACCGGAAACAAGCCCAAATGCCTGTATGCGGTGGCGACTTTAAATAAATTTAAACAAACGAAACCAAGCAATTATGCTATACTTCAGCAATTAGCGGCGTGGTATAGCAATGAGTGACTCATTCCAGTTCTGTGCTGCTGTACTGCTTGCAGTGAGAAGTAGGAACGTGCACGAGGTGGTGTATCGCAACAGTGGGTGGTGTATCGCAACAGTGGGTGGTGTAATCCAGCAGTGGGTGGTGAATCGCAACAGTGGGTGGTGTATCGCAGCAGTGGGTGGTGTATCGCAGCAGTGGGTGGTGTATCGCAGCAGTGGGTGGTGTATCGCAGCAGTGGGTGGTATATCGCAGCAGTGGGTGGTGTATCGCAACAGTAGGTGGTGTATCGCAGCAGCGGGTGGTGTAATCCAGCAGTGGGTGGTGTATCGCAACAGTGGGTGGTGTATCGCAACAGTGGGTGGTGTATCGCAACAGTGGGTGGTGTAATCCAGCAGCGGGTGGTGTAATAAAAGCAGTGGGTGGTGTATCACAGCAGTGGGTGGTGTATCGCAACAGTGGGTGGTGTAATCCAGCAGTGGGTGGTGTATCGCAACAGTGGGTAGTGTATCGCAACAGCGGGTGGTGTAATCCAGCAGTGGGTGGTGTATCGCAGCAGTGGGTAGTTTAATCCAGCAGTGGGTGGTGCATCACAGCAGTGGGTAGTGTAATCCAGCAGTGGGTGGTGTATCGCAGCAATGGGTGGTGTATCGCAGCAGTGGGTGGTGTATCGCAGCAGTGGGTCGTGTAATCCAGCAATGGGTAGTGTAATCCAGCAATGAGTGGTGTAATCCAGCAGTGGGTGGTGTAATCCAGCAATGGGTGGTGTAATCCAGCAGTGGGTGGTGTAATCCAGCAGTGGGTGGTGTAATCCAGCAGTGGGTGGTGTAATATAGCAGTGGGTAGTGTAATCCAGCAGTGAGTGGTGTAATCCAGCAGTGGGTAGTGTAATCCAGCAATGAGTGGTGTAATCCAGCAGTGGGTAGTGTAATCCAGCAATGGGTAGTGTAATCCAGCAGTGGGTGGTGTATCGCAGCAATGGGTGGTGCATCGCAGCAGTGGGTGGTGTATCGCAGTAGAGGGTAGTGCAATCCAACAGTGGTTAGTGTAATCCAGCAGTGGGTAGTGTAATCCAGCAGTGGGTAGTGTAATCCAGCAGTGGGTGGTGTAATCCAGCAATGGGTAGTGTAATCCAGCAGTGGGTAGTGTAATCCATCAGTGGGTAGTGTAATCCAGCAGTGGGTAGTGTAATCCAGCAATGGGTGGTGTAATCCAGCAATGGGTAGTGTAATCCAGCAGTGGGTAGTGTAATCCAGCAATGGGTGGTGTAATCCAGCAGTGGGTAGTGTAATCCAGCAATGGGTAGTGTAATCCAGCAGTGGGTAGTGTAATCCAGCAATGGGTGGTGTAATCCAGCAATGGGTGGTGTAATCCCGCAGTGGGTAGTGTAATCCAGCAATGGGTGGTGTAATCCCGCAGTGGGTAGTGTAATCCAGCAGTGGGTAGTGCAATCCAGCAGTGGGTGGTGTAATCCAGCAATTTATTTTTATACAAATTTATTTTAGCTCGATTGCGAAACAAGTTCTTTCAACTTATATTAATCACTCTTGAGACCTCATTCCTGATGGAATCCATCGCCATGAAGGAGAGAGAAGAGGCAATGTGGAATTTAAATGCCTTGCCTAAGGACACAATCGTATAACGGCTCCAGCGAGGCTCGAACTCCAGACCGTTCGCACCTGAAGCGAACGCGCATCCACTGCGCTATCACGACATCCAGCAATGGGTGGTGTAATCCCGCAGTGGGTGGTGTAATCCAGCAGTAATTCATGTATTCTACCTTTCGGTAAATAATAATAATAATTGCCGAAGTAAAGCCTAATTGGCCAGTTTCCGGTTAACAACTGACTCTTAAACAATTTCTGAAAAAAAAATGAAAATAATAAGTATAAAAAAATGCTTTTCATTATTCGTATTTTTTCTCACTGCACTCATCAGTGGAATACACCACTCACTGCTGGATTACACTACCCATCAGTGGAATACACCACTCACTGCTGGATTACACTACCATCAGTGGAATACACCACTCACTGCTGGATTACACTACCCATCAGTGGAATACACCACTCACTGCTGGAATACCCAACCACCAGTGGAATACACCACTCACTGCTGGATTACACTACCATCAGTGGAATACACAACTCACTGCTGGATTACACTACCCATCAGTGGAATACACCACTCACTGCTGGAATACCCAACCACCAATGGAATACACCACTCACTGCTGGATTACACTACCATCAGTGGAATACACCACTCACTGCTGGATTACACTACCCATCAGTGGAATACACCACTCACTGCTGGATTACACTACCATTAGTGGAATACACCACTCACTGCTGGATTACCCTACCATCAGTGGAATGCACCACTCACTGCTGGATTACACTACCCATCAGTGGAATACACCACTCACTGCTGGATTACACTACCCATCAGTGGAATACACCACTCACTGCTGGATTACACTACCATCAGTGGAATACACCACTCACTGCTGGATTACACTACCCATCAGTGGAATACACCACTCACTGCTGGATTACACTACCATCAGTGGAATACACCACTCACTGCTGGATTACACTACCATCAGTGGAATACACCACTCACTGCTGAATTACACTACCCATCAGTGGAATACACCACTCACTGCTGGATTACACTACCATCAGTGGAATACACCACTCACTGCTGCATTACACTACCATCAGTGGAATACACCACTCACTGCTGGATTACACTACCATCAGTGGAATACACCACTCAATGCTGGATTACCCTACCATCAGTGGAATACACCACTCACTGCTGGATTACCCTACCATCAGTGGAATACACCACTCACTGCTGGATTACACTACCCATCAGTGGAATACACCACTCACTGCTGGATTACACTACCCATCAGTGGAATACACCACACACTGCTGGATTACACTACCCATCAGTGGAATACACCACTCACTGCTGGATTACCCTACCATCAGTGGAATACACCACTCACTGCTGAATTACCCTACCATCAGTGGAATACACCACTCACTGCTGAATTACCCTACCATCAATGGAATACACCACTCGTACATCTACCTACTGCTCAAACTGCCAGGAAAACCAGTATGGACAAAAACAATTATGTTTTTATTTTTTGTACGAACATTTGCATTTACACATCATTCACTACTAGAATACACCGATCACCGCTGGAGTACACCCACTGCTACACTACTCCGCTCACCGCTGGAGTACACCCACTGCTACACTACTCCGTTCACCGCTGGAGTACACCCACTGCTACACTACTCCGCTCACCGCTGGAGTACACCCACTTCTACACTACTCCACTCACCGCTGGAGTACACCCACTGCTGCACTACCCCGCTCACCGCTGGAGTACACCCACTGCTGCACTACTCCGCTCACCGCTGGAGTACACTCACTGCTACACTACTCCGCTCACCGCTGGAGTACACCCACTGCTACACTACTCCACTCACCGCTGGAGTACACCCACTGCTACACTACTCCACTCACCGCTGGAGTACACCCACTGCTACACTACTCCACTCACCGCTGGAGTACACCCACTGCTGCACTACTCCGTTCACCGCTGGAGTACACCCACTGGTGCACTACCCCGCCCACCGCTGGAGTACACCCACTGCTGCACTACTCCGTTCACCGCTGGAATACACCCAATGCTGCACTACTCCGTTCACCGCTGGAGTACACCCACTGCTACACTACTCCGCTCACCGCTGGAGTACACCCACTTCTACACTACTCCACTCACCGCTGGAGTACACCCACTGCTGCACTACCCCGCTCACCGCTGGAGTACACCCACTGCTGCACTACTCCGCTCACCGCTGGAGTACACTCACTGCTACACTTCTCCGCTCACCGCTGGAGTACACCCACTGCTACACTACTCCACTCACCGCTGGAGTACACCCACTGCTACACTACTCCGTTCACCGCTGGAGTACACCCACTGCTACACTACTCCGCTCACCGCTGGAGTACACCCACTTCTACACTACTCCACTCACCGCTGGAGTACACCCACTGCTGCACTACCCCGCTCACCGCTGGAGTACACCCACTGCTGCACTACTCCGCTCACCGCTGGAGTACACTCACTGCTACACTACTCCGCTCACCGCTGGAGTACACCCACTGCTACACTACTCCACTCACCGCTGGAGTACACCCACTGCTACACTACTCCACTCACCGCTGGAGTACACCCACTGCTACACTACTCCACTCACCGCTGGAGTACACCCACTGCTGCACTACTCCGTTCACCGCTGGAGTACACCCACTGGTGCACTACCCCGCCCACCGCTGGAGTACACCCACTGCTGCACTACTCCGTTCACCGCTGGAATACACCCAATGCTGCACTACTCCGTTCACCGCTGGAGTACACCCACTGCTACACTACTCCGCTCACCGCTGGAGTACACCCACTTCTACACTACTCCACTCACCGCTGGAGTACACCCACTGCTGCACTACCCCGCTCACCGCTGGAGTACACCCACTGCTGCACTACTCCGCTCACCGCTGGAGTACACTCACTGCTACACTACTCCGCTCACCGCTGGAGTACACCCACTGCTACACTACTCCACTCACCGCTGGAGTACACCCACTGCTACACTACTCCACTCACCGCTGGAGTACACCCACTGCTACACTACTCCACTCACCGCTGGAGTACACCCACTGCTGCACTACTCCGTTCACCGCTGGAGTACACCCACTGGTGCACTACCCCGCTCACCGCTGGAGTACACCCACTGCTACACTACTCCGTTCACCGCTGGAGTAAACCCACTGCTACACTACTCCGTTCACCGCTGGAGTAAACCCACTGCTACACTACTCCGCTCACCGCTGGAGTACACCCACTGCTGCACTACCCCGCTCACCGCTGGAGTTCACCCACTGCTACACTACTCCGCTCACCGCTGGAGTACACCCACTGCTGCACTACCCCGCTCACCGCTGAAGTACATCCACTGCTGCACTACTCCGCTCGTACACTTCCCCACTGTTCACTGCTCATTGCAAGCAGTAATGGGTCGATCACCGCTAAATTACACCGCTCATTGTTGAAGTAAATCCTAATTGGCTTGTTTCCGGTTACCCAACACATTTCGAAAATAAACAATTTTGGAATAAAATTTATTAAAAATAATAATAATAAAAAAAATTATTATTTTATTTCTATTCAATAATTTGCATTTACATATCATTCACATCTACAATACACCACTCACTGCTGGAATACACCGCTCGTACATTTCCCCAGTGCTCACTGTCAGCAGTACACAACTGGAATGAGTCGCTCATCGCTAAATCACACCGCTCATTGCTAAGTAAAACCTAATTGGCTTGTTTCCGGTTACCCAACCTTAAGCCAGAATTTTTAACAAACTTCATTCAGTCAAACCAACACTTGGCGAATGGTGCCCAATTTACAGGCCTATTCGTCGAGAAGAAGTCATTCTTGCCCGTCTCAGGATTGGTCATTCTCGAATATCACATTCATGGCTGTTGTCACGAGATGATGCACCAGAATGTATCCCATGCAATACTCTATACACGGTGGAGCATATCTTAATACACTGTGTTGACCTTCAACCAATCCGGTTGCAGTACTACAATGTGGACAACATTAAAAAACTCTTCGACTCTATCAGAGTAGAGTCCATCATATCATTTATCAAGGCAATAGGAATTTATAATAAGCTGTGATATCAATTGTTAATCATGCCTTTGTAGTAATCATTCATTCATATATTACCTGTAATTAATCTTACGTCTTTATAACTTCTTAGTATTAATTTTTACGTAATGCATATACTTATATAGAATTTTATTTCATACACTCGACAATAAACATAACTTTAATGCGCGCTACATGACCTTAGATGTCGATGCGCCGTAAAACACCATTCATTCATTAAGCCAGAAACCCTTAGTCAATTTTCAGAAAAACAAATCCAAATTTTATTTTATTAAAAATAAAGCAAACAGTTACTTACTTTTTTGGGCAGAATTTGCATTTACACTAAATACTAAAATACACCGCTAGATGCTGGATAACACTACTCACTGCTAGCAGTGCAGCAGTACACTGCTAACTTCACCCACATAACCCACGATTAGCATATGCTCAATGTAAAGTACAAATACATGTAACTTGATTATATTATAGAAAATTATATTCCAGTTAACATTGCGACCTACTCGAATGTGTTAAAATAGTTGTTACTTTAGACAGACATACAACTGCTTTTTATAATGTAATGGAATAATTTGCTTTCGCTATGGCATACTGTACGTGTACCTGCATTTAGCACAGACACGACTGTACGTACACATGTATATAGCACAGTCTGGACTGTACGTGCACCTGTATTTAGCACAGTCTGGACTGTACGTGTACCTGTATTTAGCACAGTCTGGACTGTACGTGTACCTGTATTTAGCACAGTCTGGACTGTACGTGCACCTGTATTTAGCACAGACTGGACTGTACGTGTACCTGTATTTAGCACAGTCTGGACTGTACGTGCACCTGTATTTAGCACAGTCTGGACTTTACGTGCACCTGTATTTAGCACAGACACGACTGTACGTACACCTGTATTTAGCACAGACTGGACTGTACGTGCACATGTATTTAGCACAGACTGGACTGTATGTGTACCTGTATTTAGCAAAGTCTGGACTGTACGTGCACCTGTATTTAGCACAGACTGGACTGTACGTGTACCTGTATTTAGCACAGTCTGGACTGTACGTGCACCTGTATTTAGCACAGTCTGGACTTTACGTGCACCTGTATTTAGCACAGACACGACTGTACGTACACATGTATTTAGCACAGTCTGGACTGTACGTGCACCTGTATTTAGCACAAACTGGACTGTACGTGTACCTGTATTTAGCACAGTCTGGACTGTACGTGCACCTGTATTTAGCACAGACTGGACTGTACGTGCACCTGTATTTAGCACAGACTGGACTATACGTGCACCTGTATTTAGCACAGACTGGACTGTACCTGCACCTGTATTTAGCACAGACTGGACTGTACGTGCACCTGTATTTAGCACAGTCTGGACTGTACGTGCACATGTATTTAGCACAGACTGGACTGTACGTACACCTGTATTTAGCACAGTCTGGACTGTACGTGCACCTGTATTTAGCACAGACTGGACTGTACGTGCACCTGTATTTAGCACAGACTGGACTGTACGTGCACCTGTATTTAGCACAGTCTGGACTGTACGTACACCTGTATTTAGCACAGACTGGACTGTACGTGCACCTGTATTTAGCACAGTCTGGACTGTACGTGCACCTGTATTTAGCACAGACTGGACTGTACGTGCACCTGTATTTAGCACAGTCTGGATTGTACGTGCACATGTATTTAGCACAGTCTGGACTGTACGTGTACCTGTATTTCAGAATGTAACAGCGAGCCGGCAGATGTTGTGTTTGTTCTGGATTCATCCTACAGTATATGGCCGCCAGACTTCGACAGAGAGCTGAAGTTTACTGAAAATATTATAAAGACGTACAACATTGGACCTGGGCTAGATAATTCTAGAGTCGGTGTCGTGACGTTCGGACATGGCGTTTGGCCAAAATTCTATCTGGATTCATATTTCGGTAAGTATTTATACATGTAATATTAGATGGTTTCTATCTGGATTCATATTTCGGTAAATATTTCTACATGCAATATTAGATGGTTTCTATCTGGATTCATATTTCGGTAAGTATTTCTACATGTAATATTAGATGGTTTCTATCTGGATTCATAGTTCGGTAAATATTTCTACATGCAATATTAGATGGTTTCTATCTGGATTCATATTTCGGTAAGTATTTCTACATGTAATATTAGATGGTTTCTATCTGGATTCATATTTCGGTAAATATTTCTACATGCAATATTAGATGGTTTCTATCTGGATTCATATTTCGGTAAGTATTTCTACATGTAATATTAGATGGTTTCTATCTGGATTCATATTTCGGTAAATATTTCTACATGCAATATTAGATGGTTTCTATCTGGATTCATATTTCGGTAAATATTTCTACATGCAATATTAGATGGTTTCTATCTGGATTCATATTTCGGTAAGTATTTCTACATGTAATATTAGATGGTTTCTATCTGGATTCATATTTCGGTAAATATTTCTACATGCAATATAAGATGGTTTCTATCTGGATTCATATTTCGGTAAATATTTCTACATGCAATATTAGATGGTTTCTATCTGGATTCATATTTCGGTAAGTATTTCTACATGCAATATAAGATGGTTTCTATCTGGACTCATATTTCGGTAAGTATTTCTACATGCAATATTAGATGGTTTCTATCTGGACTCATATTTCGGTAAATATTTCTACATGCAATATAAGATGGTTTCTATCTGGATTCATATTTCGGTAAGTATTTCTACATGCAATATTAGATGGTTTCTATCTGGACTCATATTTCGGTAAGTATTTCTACATGCAATATAAGATGGTTTCTATCTGGATTCATATTTCGGTAAATATTTCTACATGCAATATTAGATGGTTTCTATCTGGATTCATATTTCGGTAAGTATTTCTACATGCAATATTAGATGGTTTCTATCTGGATTCATATTTCGGTAAGTATTTCTACATGCAATATAAGATGGTTTCTATCTGGACTCATAGTAAATATTCATTTTTTTGTTTTTGTAACATAAAGTCGTACATACACCTGTTCTTCCTCACACGAAAGAAATTCGGTATATACATCGATACCCCACTTGGTATCAACATACACAGCTTTGAAACAGTGAAATATGCCATTTTCTCTGCCACCGGTTGCGTTTCGTATTCCTGCGTGGTTAGATGTACTCTTGTATTTTAGATATTTTCTGACTTTCGTGAACAGTTAATTATTAAATACCATTGTCGTATCGGTATTCGGCCGGCTAAGGCTTTTCGGTGAATGGCTTCTTGTCAGTCTGTTTTATAGCAGGTGAAATAATATTACTAAGTAAAGTGATCATTTTTGCATTTAATGCAATTGTCTAAACTGAGATTGCATAACAAATGTTCAAAATAAAATACACTTTCACTGGCTTGTGATTTCAACAGAAAACGTACCTATTTTCGGCCGACCTTGAATATTCATGTAACAGAAATGTTGATTACAGTTAAGTTCCAAAAAGATAATTAACATTGGGCATAGTAATAATTGTTACTCGAAACTGAGGCATTTAACACCCAACACATTATGATTATTCTTCAATATGAGGTAAATTGTGACATGGAGAGAAATGTCACTTAATGTGGAGAGTGGCACAACGATACTGTCTTGATGCCGATTTTACTGGCAAACCCATGTCTCTAACAACCTGATATGCATTTTTCAGTGCACTTAGTGAATAGAGACGCCAGGTTGGATTTGAAAAAAATGGATGAAACTCAATTGACCTTTCTGCAAACGCTACTTAGGCACGCCCCCATAGTTACCGGTGCTCGCTGTAACCACGCGAGACAAGCTATCTAACAAAATGGCGTCTAACGCAGTCCTGTATCGAGTTAATCTAGATAAAATTCAAGTCTTGTGTCAAAGTAAAGTCAAATATTTCTAACTTTTTCCCGTGTAACATTGGCGTACGTCAAGGCGAAAACTTATCTCCTTTGATGTTTTCATTATTCCTGAATGACTTGGAATCTTTCTTTCAACATAATAGAAATGTACAAGGAATAATAATGGAAAATGAAAGAAATACAAACGAACTTTTCAGTCTTTTAAAAATATTTATTCTGCTTTATGCGGATGATACAGTTATTATTGCTGAATCAGCAAACGATCTACAGGAAGCATTAAATACATACGAACAGTACTGTGATAACTGGAAACTCAAAGTTAATACTTCCAAAACAAAAATAGTAGTATTTTCCAAAGGTCTATAATTTCACATTTAAAAATGAACCCATAGAGGCAGTAAACGAGTACACATATCTTGGTATATATTTTAATAGAAGTGGATCCTTTTTAAACGGAAAAAACAGATAGCAAATCAAGCTACCAGAGCAATGTATAGTCTTATCAAAAATGCAAATCGCCTTAACCTTCCAATAGATTTACCAATTGAGTTATTTAATAAAACAATTAAGCCAATTTTACTATACGGAGCAGACATATGGAGATTTGGAAATTTAAATATATTAGAACGAGTACAATTAAATTTTTAAAACATATACTTAAGTTAAAAAGATCAACCCCTAATTATGTTGTCTATGTAGAAACTGGATGTATGCCCTTGTCACTCGATATTGAAGCAAGAGTTATAGTATTCTGGTCGAAACTCTGTACAAATGATGGAATAGTCCATAAATTACCTACACTTGTTTATAAACAAACACTACTTTCCACAATTGGACTAGATGATGACACATTAAAAAAAAAATATCCATGGATGTACAATGTTAAAACTATTCTGATAAAATGTGGCCTTGTAAATGTGTGGTTTGACAATATACAAACAAATTTTAATTGGCTTAAACTGGCTGTGAAACAAAACTTTACTAAATAACTCGTGTGTCTGACAGAACGATAAAACAATGACTCGGTGTAGTAATCAATACTATAATTATGTGCACACATTTTATAATTGACCAATTAGCACAATCAGTGCTAAATTCCGATGTGCAATACTTTGATCTTGATACTGCAGTAGGCCCCTATCGGGATGTCGGCGGTCTCTGTGATGTTGATTACTCCCAATGAACAGTGTGACACGCTTAAATTTGATTGCTGTGTTTGTTAGAAAGGAATGACTATATGGGGTCAGTCGGTGTTTTTATAGATGCATTGTTTTTAAAGCAGCTGTCTGGTATTTTGTGGTTCATATACACACTTTCAGATTTGTCCAAGGATTATGAAATGGGTTGAATTTAACGTCGATCACCAGGATATCGACTAATTTTGTACTATAACTAACCCATACACCAAAGCTACACATTTTCAACATCATTAAAACAATTTTAAACCCGTATTTTCGATCAAATTCACGCCTTTTCAAATTTGTCTACTCGTTACTAGTTTGTCTAATATGCATTGTTTGTCTAACAAGATGGCGGCGATAAACCGTTGCCGGGGGTGTGCGCGAATGGTGCGATGCGATTGGCTAACGCCAGCTGTCAATCAAAATCGGCAGAAAGGTCAAATTGACCTGTAAAATGCACATCATAACATTGTCGCATAACTATCACGTGGCCTTACTGAGCAGACAATGTAATTTATCATTTTACAAAAACAAACACATATTTCTTTATATTTACCTCTGTTTAAGGGATTTTTAGGCTACACATAAATGGGATTCATGAAAACATCAACATTTGCATACTTTCAAATAAAATGTGAACATGTATCTGCTTTACGCGTAGTTTGCTCTTTGATAAGTACTATGTGACCATAAGTACCAAATCACCTGTTTTGAGAGTGACGTCATTCGTGTTCCGGATGTAAATAAAAATCACGTGAATAAACAAAGGCCGAAAACAGGCGCCGGCCGATATCAGGGATGTTGACGATAATATATTCTAATGAATTTGTTTTTTCTGTAGTTTTTAATGTTGACAGCAAACCGAAACTAACTTTACAATGATACGGGAACTATTTCTTATTACGGACGTTAACACTAACAGAAGTGGTTGTGTGGTTGTGTATTGGAGTGCATATGAGGCCCCCGAAAGGGAAGTTAAAATTAATAAAATTTGAAAACAAATATTATATTAGTCAAAATCATTGGAAATCATAAAAGAAGTGTGTATTAGTATTTTATTTCATCTCATGATTACCGAAATATGTCGGTGATCATATAACGTCACTCGTGGAAATATATATGTCGGTGATTATATAACGTCACTCGGAAATATATATTCGGTGATATATAACCACTCGTGGAAATATATATATCGGTGATTATATAACGTCACTCGTGGAAATATATATATCGGTGATTATATAACGTCACTCGTGGAAATATATATGTCGGTGATTATATAACGTCACTCATGAAATATATATGTCGGTGATTATATAACACCACTCGTGGAAATATATATGTCGGTGATTATATAACGTCACTCGTGGAAATATCGGTGATTATATAACGTCACTCGTGGAAATATATATATCGGTGATTATATAACGCCACTCGTGGAAATATATATGTCGGTGATTATATAACGTCACTCGTGGAAATATATATATCGGTGATTATATAACGTCACTCGTGGAAATATATATGTCGGTGATTATATAACGTCACTCGTGGAAATATATATGTCGGTGATTATATAACGTCACTCGTGGAAATATCGGTGATTATATAACGTCACTCGTGGAAATATATATATCGGTGATTATATAACGCCACTCGTGAAAAAACAAAAACCACCAAAAAAAAGAAATATATATGTCGGTGATTATATAACGTCACTCGGAAATATATATTCGGTGATTATATAACGTCACTCGAAATATATATGTGGTGATTATATAACCACTCGAGAAATATATATGTCGGTGATTATATAACGTCACTCGAGAAATATCGGTGATTATATAACGTCACTCGGAAATATATATATCGGTGATTATATAACCACCAAAAAATATGTCGGTGATATATAACGTCACTCAGAAATATATATTCGGTGATTATATAACGTCACTCGATGAAATATATATATCGGTGATTATATAACGCCACTCGTGGAAATATATATGTCGGTGATTATATAACGTCACTCGAGAAATATATGTCGGTGATATATACGTCACTCAGAAATATATATGTCGGTGATTATATAACGTCACTCGATGAAATATATATGTCGGTGATTATATAACGTCACTCGATGAAATATATATGTCGGTGATTATATAACGTCACTCGATGAAATATATATGTCGGTGATTATATAACGTCACTCGTGGAAATATATATGTCGGTGATTATATAACGTCACTCGTGGAAATATATATGTCGGTGATTATATAACGTCACTCGATGAAATATATATATCGGTGATCATATAACGACACTCGTGGAAATATATATATCGGTGATTATATAACGTCACTCGTGGAAATATATATGTCGGTGATTATATAACGTCACTCGTGGAAATATATATGTCGGTGATTATATAACGTCACTCGTGGAAATATATATGTCGGTGATTATATAACGCCACTCGTGGAAATATATATATCGGTGATTATATAACGTCACTCGTGGAAATATATATGTCGGTGATTATATAACGCCACTCGTGGAAATATATATATCGGTGATTATATAACGTCACTCGATTAAATATATATGTCGGTGATTATATAACGTCACTCGATGAAATATATATGTCGATGATTATATAACGTCACTCGATGAAATATATATATCGGTGATTATATAACGCCACTCATGGAAATATATATGTCGGTGATTATATAACGTCACTCGATGAAATATATATGTCGGTGATTATATAACGTCACTCGATGAAATATATATGTCGGTGATTATATAACGTCACTCGATGAAATATATATGTCGGTGATTATATAACGTCACTCGATGAAATATATATGTCGGTGATTATATAACGTCACTCGTGGAAATATATATGTCGGTGATTATATAACGTCACTCGTGGAAATATATATGTCGGTGATTATATAACGTCACTCGATGAAATATATATATCGGTGATCATATAACGACACTCGATGAAATATATATGTCGGTGATTATATAACGTCACTCGATTAAATATATATGTCGGTGATTATATAACGTCACTCGATGAAATATATATGTCGGTGATTATATAACGTCACTCGATGAAATATATATATCGGTGATTATATAACGCCACTCGTGGAAATATATATGTCGGTGATTATATAACGTCACTCGATGAAATATATATGTCGGTGATTATATAACGTCACTCGATGAAATATATATGTTGGTGATTATATAACGTCACTCGATGAAATATATATGTCGGTGATTATATAACGTCACTCGATGAAATATATATGTCGGTGATTATATAACGTCACTCGATTAAATATATATGTCGGTGATTATATAACGTCACTCGATGAAATATATAT
The DNA here is from genome assembly GCA_014843695.1 of Archivesica marissinica. Taxonomy (NCBI): domain Eukaryota; kingdom Metazoa; phylum Mollusca; class Bivalvia; order Venerida; family Vesicomyidae; genus Archivesica; species Archivesica marissinica. Next base: position 56,451,202 of record CM026394.1, on the reverse strand, counting down.
GTCGGTGATTATATAACGTCACTCGATGAAATATATATGTCGGTGATTATATAACGTCACTCGATGAAATATATATATCGGTGATTATATAACGTCACTCGATTAAATATATATGTCGGTGATTATATAACGTCACTCGATGAAATATATATGTCGGTGATTATATAACGTCACTCGATGAAATATATATATCGGTGATTATATAACGCCACTCGTGGAAATATATATGTCGGTGATTATATAACGTCACTCGATGAAATATATATGTCGGTGATTATATAACGTCACTCGATGAAATATATATGTCGGTGATTATATAACGTCACTCGATGAAATATATATGTCGGTGATTATATAACGTCACTCGATGAAATATATATGTCGGTGATTATATAACGTCACTCGTGGAAATATATATGTCGGTGATTATATAACGTCACTCGTGGAAATATATATGTCGGTGATTATATAACGTCACTCGATGAAATATATATCGGTGATCATATAACGACACTCGTGGAAATATATATATCGGTGATTATATAACGTCACTCGTGGAAATATATATGTCGGTGATTATATAACGCCACTCGTGGAAATATATATGTCGGTGATTATATAACGTCACTCGTGGAAATATCGGTGATTATATAACGTCACTCGTGGAAATATCGGTGATTATATAACGTCACTCGTGGAAATATATATGTCGGTGATTATATAACACCACTCGTGGAAATATATATGTCGGTGATTATATAACGTCACTCGTGGAAATATCGGTGATTATATAACGTCACTCGTGGAAATATATATATCGGTGATTATATAACGCCACTCGTGGAAATATATATGTCGGTGATTATATAACGTCACTCGTGGAAATATATATATCGGTGATTATATGACGTCACTCGTGGAAATATATATGTCGGTGATTATATAACACCACTCGTGGAAATATATATGTCGGTGATTATATAACGTCACTCGTGGAAATATCGGTGATTATATAACGTCACTCGTGGAAATATATATATCGGTGATTATATAACGCCACTCGTGGAAATATATATGTCGGTGATTATATAACGTCACTCGTGGAAATATATATATCGGTGATTATATAACGTCACTCGTGGAAATATATATATCGGTGATTATATAACACCACTCGTGGAAATATATATGTCGGTGATTATATAACGTCACTCGTGGAAATATCGGTGATTATATAACGTCACTCGTGGAAATATATATATCGGTGATTATATAACGCCACTCGTGGAAATATATATGTCGGTGATTATATAACGTCACTCGTGGAAATATATATGTCGGTGATTATATAACGTCACTCGTGGAAATATATATGTCGGTGATTATATAACGTCACTCGTGGAAATAAAATCCTATCTTACACTAATAAACACAAATATCCTTTATACCTTAACGACTCGGCAACGGAAGCACCTTACACAAGTCAAACGTACGTTCAATACACCGAAACGATCTGTACCAATACATAGTTCCCACGGCCTGTGAAAACACTGTTCAAATACTAAAATCACTGACAAGATCTTATCTTGACCGCCATTTTGTTTGGCAAGTTTTATAAATGGCAAGTTCAGGAATTCATTAATTGCAATAACATAATTAATTGTTGTTTGTTAATATACAATTTGGTTTAAAGCTATTGACATGGACTTTTTAAATATTAATTATTTTTTGACAATGATGTATGGATAATACTTTATAATAACTTAACTTGTACCTATTTTTGAAAGTATATTTTCAATGAAATATACAGGTAAATTATTATTTATTCGTTAACGTTACGAAATTTGTGAAACGATACACAAATATGTCCATTGAGAGCTTTCCAAAAACTGATGAACCATGGTGGTGGGATGAAATATATATATTGTATAAAGAAATAAAATGCAATATATATCTATATATATAATGATCAACTTTATTTCATATCCAATAGGTCAATATGACCCATGAGGTACAACAATTTACAAACACGAACATAACAAATAGTGGCGGAGAAGGCATACATAGTATGCAATGTACCGATGTTATTATTCAATTTAAAAATGAATGGGAATGTTCATAATTTTGGTCAACTTTGCCAATCAATATGGCAGCCACATATGATAACTATACATACCGACGAGTTCTACGTTGACTCCTGGTGCCTCCGTGGCCTCCGTGGACGTGTGGTTACTGTAGTTGACTTCAACTCACTTGCCTCTCACCGTTGCAGTTGCACACTGACTTAAATTATACAATTGTAAATAAATATCGAACAATATTGTTGTGATAAGTAGTGATAGCGCATTCGTATAACGTTCTCTTCGGGTTCGCGCCACGCTGGAGCCGTTACGAGTGTGCCCTTCAGCAAGGTATTTAAATTACACATTGCCTCTTCTCTCTCCCTCGTGGCGATGGATTCCACCAGGAATGGGGTCGTGAGAGTAATTTTTACAAGTTGTAAGAACTTGTTTCGCAGTCGATCTAAATTAAATTTGTATAAACTAATCGAACAATAATCATTATTTAAACAACTACAAGCTGCATATTGAATGGGAAATAGAATGAGGAAACTCGGTTAATTGCCATTAGTCTTCGCCTTTAATTGCCACAATTCTTGGTCTCGTGGAAAGGATGTATGTTAGTGTCGGTTGCTGAAAACACTTCCTGTTAACATATGTAGATGTTGAGATAATAACAATCGCGGCAAAGACGTTAGTGTGTCCCGGACTGCGCAGTGAAATATGTTCTCATGAGAGGTCATTACGATCCCATGGGAATTTATTTTTTAGCTATTGAAAGGGCCAGTCATTACTGACTTATGAGACAACATTTTTATGAACATCAGTACTTCCTGACTCATATGCGTGTAGGCCAGGCGGCGCCAGGCTTGTAAACAATCGGTAACTATTATTTAACTAGCTGGCGGCTCATAAACCGGCCATATCAGAACGAACCACTGACGAGGTTCGAACGTTAGACCCCCGTAGACGGATGCCTTAACCATTAGGGAACGGATACGGTATTAATATGGAGCGAGTTTTTCCAGAGAAAAGTTGAAATATATACAATATCCTAATAAAGTATGCAATAGAATAGTATACATTGACCGTGTTAGCTTCATCACGTGACCGTGCTGCTCAATACAGCTATCGCAACGGTGTCGGTCGGCACCCGTTTATATGGGGAATTGAAGACTTCAGGGCACCTATGCGTACTTGTTCTTTTTTATTTATCCACCATAACTTGTTGAATATCTTATTTTGATATAGTACATCATTGAGTAAATTCGGATAGCTACCCGAATTGCTCATATTCTCCCAATGATTTGCTTGTTTATATTCGTCTGCTGGACAAATCATGTGACAGTTGCATCAGCTTACAGATACACGTAACGGAATGCTATTGAACCATGCTTCAGCTCTGTCGGCGAAATTAGCCAGAACTATATAAATATTTTAAATACGGATGAAAATACACCGAGCATAGGTTCCACCACTCTATAAACATTTTGATATAGTACATCATTGAATAAAACACGTATCGGTCTTATTTAGAAATGGAATAGAAACTATTTTTCGGGTTAGTTGTAGATTTTTAAATTCGGATAGCTACCTGAATTGTTCTCCCAATGATTTGTTTGTTTATATTCGTCTGCTGGACAAGTCACGTGACAGTTGCCCCAGGCTACCGATACACCCAACGGAATGCTATTGAACCATGCTTTAGCTCTGTCAGCGAAATTAGCATTGCACTATATAAATAGTTTAAATACGGGTGTAAATGGCCAAATACGCCGAGCATAGGAATACGCCGAACATAGTTTCCACCACTCTACAATTTTAATAATGTGAACCATATGAAATTGATAATATATAGTGTATATTTTGAACAATCACTTTATTGTTAATTAAATTATATGTATTATATTGTATAATGTGTTTTACATTTCATATTTTTCAGATAAAGACATGATTAGTCACGCTGTTACAAGGATAAAATACGGTGAAGGCAAAACAACAAATACCGGTGACGCTCTATCGTTCACTCGTGACGTCATGATGTCCGAACGTGCTGGCGGACGTAGCAACGTCACGAAAATCGTCATAGTGGTCAGTGACGGACGGTCTCAGAAAACATGGTTCACGCAGGAAGTTGCGAAGACAATGCAAGATAGTGGAATGTTTTTGTTCGCAATAAGTATCGGATTTCGACTGGATCACACGGAATTGGCTGGGATCGCAAGTGATCCCAATCAACTACACTACTTTAGTATCGACGAATACAGCGACATGAACAAAATCAAGAGGGTCATTGACGACAAAGTGTGCCAAAGTAAATATAGTAACCAATGTATGTCCTACATATCCGTCTCTAGATGTATATCAACTATGGTTTATACTGGAGTGCGCAAAAACTGGCAGGGTGGGTCAGAACAGGCGCAGGGTGGGTAAGAAAAGGGGCACGGTATATGTTGAGCCGTATGAGATGCGGTATGGGATAATTTGGGGTTAGCCCATAGAACACTTTGCTAATTTATGATGTTTTATCAAAGAGGCACTAAGGTAGTACATATTGGTACAATTGTTGAGTCTTATATAAAATATTTAAAAACAACTTTTTAAAGGGGCGGGGGTAATGGGCAAAGGGCGGGGCCAAAGGGACAGGGGGCGGGGCCAAAGGGACAGGGGGCGCGCCCTGCCATTCCGATCTAGAAAGACCCATAATATCAACACAACCAGAAACACATTTTAACTCTATTTTTGTTTATCTCGTTTGCTTCATATATGACGTCATACAAAATCACGTGACCGTCGCTTTACGGTACGGTGTATGTTGACGACCATACTGATTGTAATGGTAATGATGATGACAGATCTGTAGTCCAGTGGTAACACGCTGGACAGCTAATCCGGGGATCGCAGGTTCGATCCCCCGCCTGACCCTAATAAAATCTTTCAGATGGGACATTACACCGAGGTTTTCGTGTCGGTGCTGTAAAAGAACCAGAGGAGACTCTGGAATGGGTCGCTATCCTCCAACAATCTAAAATGACTAATATCCTCAGGAGGCGTCGCTCATATGGGCAACGAGTAGCGACGATAAGTAAACGTAAAACACGCACTGATGATGTTCGTAATCGCGTTATCTATCAGCGTATTAATACTTTCATACTTACTATGTTGCAGCAACTGGAGAAGACACTTTTGGTGATTGGAATACCACCGACAACACTGCTGAGTTTGTATCCGCCGGCGAAGAAGTACTTATTCTAGGTATCTATATTGCCATAGACTGATTAGATTAACCCTTTGCACCACGCAGATAAAAATTACTTTTGAAAACACCACATAGCCAGATCAGACGGCACAGCAGGTAGAACATACGGGCTGATCAGGCCATATGCTGTTTGATATTCGGATAGTGGAGCTAAAACACTTTGCTGAATAGCAAACAACATATATCCTGATCAGACGTGGCATTAACAAGTTTCGTACCCAATGTTAGAGACGTTTCATACCCAATGTCTGGAACGATTCAAACCTAATATCTGAAACGATTCGTACCCAATTTCTGAGACGATTCGTACCCAATTTCTGAGACGATTCGTACCCAATTTCTGAGACGATTCTCGCATGCATAAGTTGCAGTTACTTGCTGACATGCAACGTTAAAGAGTTTGTATGCATACTATATTTAGCATATTCAATCTGAACCGATAAGCAGACTATTGAATATTATATTGTTTCCATTTTGGTCTGGAAACAATTGAGCGAAATTAATCGCGGAGTGATCAATATCCTATCTTGTTTGATTTAATGTTACTGTCAACAAACTGTGTCAATAAGATTTCACTTCGGTTCCAATCAGTAAAGCTTTCACTAAATATATCTTGCTTCCTACTTTTAGACTGCACTGATAAGAAGGCTGACGTATTCTTCATGGTCGATGCATCATACAGTATCAACCCTGACAACTTCGCCAAGGAAATGGAATTTGTTCACAGTGTCGTCGACATTTTTGACATCGGACCAAACAAAACAAGAGTTGGGGTGATGACATTTAGTGACACTGTAAAGTTCCATGTCAAATTAGAGTATAATTTACAAAAAGATGACTTCATGTCGCATCTAAATTCCGCAAACTATATGGGTGGAGGAACAGATACAGCATCCGCTTTACGGCGCATGCGCGAAGATGGATTCTTCAGAAGCGCTAGCGAGGTGCGTGATGACGCAGCAAGAATTTTAGTTGTTTTGACTGATGGGCTATCATTGACTCCAGATGTCACCGCACGTGAGGCTAGCCTACTGAAGAAAATGGGTGTGCAAATATTTTCTATTGGAATTGGAAATGGCATTGACAAGCGTGAACTGACGGATATAGCAAGTGAACCGACAGACAAGTTCTTAATGCACGTCGATGGATTCGGCACTCTAAGTACGATCAAGATGAAGCTTGCTGCACGAACTTGTACCATTCCACCATCAGACGGCTTGCCGTTTAGTGCAGATCAAGCAGGTAAATAGAGGACTATTCGTTGTATCACTATTGTGAATATCTCACTTGTACCATTCCACCATCAGACGGCTTGCCGTTTAGTGCAGATCAAGCAGGTAAATAGAGGACTATTCGTTGTATCACTATTGTGAATATCTCACTTGTACCATTCCACCATCAGACGGCTTGCCGTTTAGTGCAGATCAAGCAGGTAAATAGAGGACTATTCGTTGTATCACTATTGTGAATATCTCACTTGTACCATTCCACCATCAGACGGCTTGCCGTTTAGTGCAGATCAAGCAGGTAAATAGAGGACTATTCGTTGTATCACTATTGTGAATATCTCACTTGTACCATTCCACCATCAGACGGCTTGCCGTTTAGTGCAGATCAAGCAGGTAAATAGAGGACTATTCGTTGTATCACTATTGTGAATATCTCACTTGTACCATTCCACCATCAGACGGCTTGCCGTTTAGTGCAGATCAAGCAGGTAAATAGAGGACTATTCGTTGTATCGCTATTGTGAATATCTCAATTGTACCATTCCACCATCAGATGGCTTGCCGTTTAGTGCAGATCAAGCAGGTAAATAGAGGACTATTCGTTGTATCACTATTGTGAATATCTCTCTTGTACCATTCCACCATCAGACGGCTTGCCGTTTAGTGCAGATCAAGCAGGTAAATAGGGAACTATTCGTTGTATCACTATTGTGAATATCTCACTTGTACCATTCCACCATCAGACGGCTTGCCGTTTAGTGCAGATCAAGCAGGTAAATAGAGGACTATTCGTTGTATCACTATTGTGAATATCTCACTTGTACCATTCCACCATCAGACGGCTTGCCGTTTAGTGCAGATCAATCAGGTAAATAGAGGACTATTCGTTGTATCACTATTGTGAATATCTCACTTGTACCATTCCACCATCAGACGGCTTGCCGTTTAGTGCAGATCAAGCAGGTAAATAGAGGACTATTCGTTGTATCACTATTGTGAATATCTCACTTGTACCATTCCACCATCAGACGGCTTGCCGTTTAGTGCAGATCAAGCAGGTAAATAGAGGACTATTCGTTGTATCACTAGTGTGAATATCTCACTTGTACCATTCCACCATCAGATGGCTTGCCGTTTAGTGCAGATCAAGCAGGTAAATAGATCACTATTCGTTGTATCACTATTGTGAATATCTCACTTGTACCATTCCACCATCAGACGGCTTGCCGTTTAGTGCAGATCAAGCAGGTAAATAGAGGACTATTCGTTGTATCACTATTGTGCATAATATATCAATCATGTATGAGGCTAAATGGATACGGTCGTTGAAATCAAATCACTTGCAACTCAACACTGTACAGGCGCGTAGCTGCCATTAGGCCAAACGGCCCGGGCCTGCACATCATTTTGACAACAACAAAATATATATATATTTTACTATAACAGACCTAGGCTACCTAGATATTCCTGTGTATTTGGCTTTTAATTGAGTAAATTCACAGATAAGTATAGAGTGCAGAATTGTTATTGCTTTTGATGTACATGTATAGCTAAGCAGAACAGTGTATTATCATGTTTATTTGTTATAAAATCATGTCCGAATTTGTCTTTTAAATGCAGCAGAATGCGGGAAATTGCATCCTACAAACCAAAAAAGTCCAGGGGTGCATGCCGGACCCCCCTAGCAACCTCGTTCACTACGCTCACTCAACATTCTTTACCCGGGCCTGCACATAATTTGCCTCCTGGCTACGCCCCTGCTGTATGTTCGAATTATACTGGGGGTGTCGAACGTTCCATATGTGGAAGCTATTAGTTTATACAAATTTATGTTAGTTCGATTGCGAAACAAGTTTTTACAACATATATTAATCACTCTCAATACCTCATTCCTGATGGAATCCATCGTCATGAGGGAGAGAGACGATGCAATGTGGACTTTAAGTGCATTGCCTAAGGGCATAATCGTAACGTCAGCTGGGCGCGAACTCGTGGATACAGCTGGCTGGAATCTTTGGCACCGCAAGTGAAGGCGCTATCACGGCTTCCACGGTGTGCAAGCTATCCAGCTGGCTTGTGGAAGGTCGGTGGTTCTTATCCGTGGGCCAGGTCGGTGCTAAGATACTGCTCAGAGGTGCACCAGGGGTCTTCATCAACTAATGAAAGATGATGAGTCGATGTATGATCTAAATCATCAACGAATGAAAGCTGGCAAGTCAATGCATGATCTAAAAAATCTAAATCATCAACTAATGAAAGCTGGCGAGTCGATGCATGATCTAAAAAATCTAAATCATCAACTAATGAAAGTTGGCAAGTCAATGCATGATCTAAAAAATCTAAACCATCAACTAATGAAAGCTGGCGAGTCGATGCATGATCTAAATCATCAACGAATGAAAGCTGGCAAGTCAATGCATGATCTAAAAAATCTAAATCATCAACAAATGAAAGCTGGCAAGTCGATGCATGATCTAAATCATCAACAAATGAAAGCTGGCAAGTCGATGCATGATCTAAATCATCAACAAATGAAAGCTGGCAAGTCGATGCATGATCTAAACAAAACTAAATCATCAACGAATGAAAGCTGGTGAGTCGATGCATGATCTAAACAAAACTAAATCATTTTTCAGTTTGTCATCCGATACACCCAACAGACCTGATCTTTGTCTACGATGCACAGACTCTCGGAAGCTGGCGTTCTCAGTCAATTTCACAGTTCATTGCCAAGAGTGTTGCTGAATTTAATCTTGCGACTGACGATCTTCGAGTTGGGCGTGAAATTGAAAATTGTCCTAGCGGTAATATACCTATTGGTAGTGCGCTTCACAATACAGACTTCGACGAGGTACGGTACAAGACTTTTACTGATATGCTTAAGCGGGTAACACGTGACCGGATGTCAGAAGAAAATGGCGGAAGACAAGGTGCTTCCAAAATGGCGGTCATCTTTGTCGATTCGACCCAAAGAATAAATCATGGGACATTTATGGAAGCAAGACTGTTGAAAGACAAGGTTGACTTCTTCTATGTAGTGACTGTAGGACATAACATGCACACGCTGCACTTAACCGGTCTTGCAGGGGAAGGACATTTTATTAGTGTTAGCAATTACGAAGAGCTACATCAATTTGCGGACAAATTAATGAGTGCGATGTGTGACTTCTTCTTCATGTTTTAGTGACATTTATAGACATTATTTCATTGATAAACCATTAGTAAAAGTGTATGGTGAAACACTGCCTGTTCTATATGTATTTATAATTATGTCATCATCATTTTTGAGCATACAATGACAACAATAATCCAATATATATATGCTTTCCAATGAATGATCGAGTTGTCAGTGAAACAAAGCTTCATCTTCCACTGTTTTGAAACAGTGAAAGATGGCATTTTCTCAGTCACTGCTTGAGTTTCGTATTCCTCCGCGGTTAGATGTACTTTTGTAGTTTAGCTATTTTCTGATAATCAGAAACAGTTAATCATAAAGCAATATTTGTTTTGTCTGTTGTTTATAATTTTGACAGAACTATTTCTTATTACGGACGTTCACATTAACTGAAGTGGTTGTGCGGTTCTGTGTTATAGTGCAATGAGACCTCCGAAAATGCAGATAAAATGAATACCATTGGAAAACAAATTTTATATTAGCCAAAAGCATTGGAAATCATAAAAGAAACAGAAGATATGTGTTTATTATGAAAGATAAAGCCACTCGTGCAAATACATTCCAGAAGATATGTATTTATTATGAAAGATAAAGCCACTCGTGCAAATACATTAATACTATTATTTGTAGCTAAACAAGCAACTTGTAAGAGAAATGTTAAATTAAAAACAGTTATTGAATAAAATTATTGTTTAATGTGATTTGCTTAGGCCTAATCCAATTATTATAATTCCTACTTGAGATATATATTAGCTTCTCTGTATGTAGTTTTCACTTATTGTCCTAACATTTGAGTTGTATATATGTTGAGGGCCTCATTTTATTATATGAGTTCTCTCATAAAATAAAGTCTTTATTATTATTATTATTATCTGCAGTGCGAATTTCAACAGAAATTCTCCACATTTTATGTATTAATATTATATTTTTAGATTAATCTTGCTGACGGGTTTCCTTTAACTCTTTCACCGCCAAAATATCGCGTAATAGCGACTTTGCAAAAAGCAGAAAACCCGATTAGACAGAACCGAACGTGCCGTCTCGTCTGATCATGGTGTATGCTTATTGCTTTTCAGATAGTGGAGCTGAAGCACCTGTCCGAATAGCAAACAACATAGATCCTGATCAGACGCGACGCTACGTCGAGATCGATATGGTTCTATGTTGTTTGCACATGCTCTGAATTTATTCGGCGCTGAAAGAGTTAAAGTGATAAATCTTGGCAGCAATATCAACTGCAATCTTCCCCAACTCCCAACTTCGCACCAAGCTGGATATGTACGATTCGAGGCATTGAAATTCCACATTCTGGATATCTACGTTGCAGGGCCAGTTACGGCATAAGGTGCAACATTGCCTCTTCTCTCACCCTCGTGGCAATAGATTCCATCTGGAAATAGGTTTCGTGAGTGATTAACCCTTTCAACACTACAGGCCTCTAAATACAATAATAATACACTACATGCTAATTATAGAATGTATTTGAATGACGAATGGATTTCCCAAATAATGGTGGTATTGAATAAAAGGGGAGTAACTATGTGACTCTTTGACTGTGAATCAATATCATGTATCATTTATATGAACAAGTTGGCAGTTTCTTGCGGAGGTTGGTGCACCAAGTACGTGTTAGCTTGTTAACCGTTAGAGCCTGTCCAGGTAAGGTGGTGTTTGGTAAACTGCCTGCCGCCGATATAGCCAAAAAAGGTGCTGATGCAGCCGTAAAACCCGAACAAACAAACAAATATAGTTCTGTGTTACGGGAGTATTTTATATAGTTAGTATTTAGTTTCTGTATGTTAGATGACCCTGCGATAGGTCGAACCTCATGTCACCCTTACATCCAAGCAGCAAGCCACATATCATGAGTGTAGCATAAGTGATAAAATAAGATAATTTTGTCACAAGGGTGTTCGTAACTAGTCAACAGACAGACGGACAGACACATGTGGAGACCCCTTTGCCCTCTATTTTATTATATTAGCCACATAAATAACATGATGTATGTATGTATGTTCCTTCAATGTCAAACCCCTCTCGGGGACTTAGACATGTTTCCTGGGCAGGCTCAGCCGACCTAAGTGGTTAACCAGTACTAAGCAATGTGTGTGAAGTGCCTTGCTCAATGACACTACATACGTGGCCTGACCGAGTATCGAACCCGGGACCGTTCGATTCCAAATCCGACGCTCTACCACTGGACCACGGACGCCACATACGAGAGAACCCTAGGCCACTCGACAATATATATAATGTTCTCCTAGCTGAATTAGTGTTTGCCGGTACAAACGAAACGACCCACACCAATATGCCCTATCAATTTTTTGGAAGTTAATTGCATAAACTATTTATTTAAAGCAACCAGAACCACTGACCTACCGCAAACCAGCAATGGGATCGGAGCCTACATCTGTGGGGTGCTTGTGATTCCATGTCTATGTGGGCGATCATTCTAAGTTGATTATCTGCATCGATTATTCGTGAAGTGTCTGTAGAGTGGTGGAATGTTGTCTTGTAGTGTGATGATCTTAAAGTATTCGATGATGGTACGATAAAACGACAACTGGAGGAGGCATCTTCTTTCTCTTCATGGTGACAAGTCCTGATGGTCTCTTCTTTTTGAACGGCGCTTTTTAGGACCACCCTCCCCACTGTTAGTCATCTCGCAGCAGCATATAAAAGGATTTGGCAGTTAGACTTCTGGTCGGGTTCGATCCCCCGTCTGACCCTAGTAAAATTAACAGTCTTTTAGATGGGACGTTAAACTAAGGTCTCGTGTCGGTGCTTTACACCGTGCTACGTAAATTAACCAGAGGATACTCTGGAATGGGTCTCTGTCTGTATCATGCTCTATCCACCAAAATCTAAAATGACTCATCTCTTCAGGAGGCGTCACTCATATGGGCAACCGGTAGCGACGATAAATAAACGCAAACGCGGCACACACACATATCTGGTCGTCTCTGTCGCTCCAGGGTCTGACCATTCCTCGACCACTTCCGTGTGTCCCATGTCGCAAGGTCGAAAACCAGAAGATCCCAAAATACTACGCTGCTGCTGCGCGATGTACCCCGACCTTGACGCGCACGCCGTGGGGAGATCAGCCGTGGTCAATCTGTTAGTGACTTCTAACACTGAAATAGTGTTATAGTAATAGGAACTAATTCTCGCTATGCGGATTATAATTGCAAAGCAGTGCATAGTCTAAGTAGAGCCAACAGTTATAAATAAGCAATCAACCAGTGTGTATGAATACAGGTGAAAGTACCTTAATCATGAAGGCTGAATGTTCGCAAAAGATGAAATGATTTTGATGTCCTGGCTTCCGGTTAATAGAAGAAATGTTTATGTGTTTCTTAAGAAAGGATTTGGTCGTCTGTAAGAGGTTTTACATTACAGGGAGATATATTACAGAGACTTTTATTACCTTAATCTTGGGTTAACAAGAAATAACCTGATGCGTTACTGGGGTCTAACTTAATGCGCAATACGTCATAGCAACAGTAATTAACACTGCAATATAAAAGGAAACAGGGTCCCAACAACGATTTAATGAAAAAGTTGGCAGTTTCTTACGAACATTGGTGCACCCAAGTACTGGTTAACCACTGGAGCCTGCCCAGGAAATGTGTTGTTAGGTAAACTGCCCACCGGCGATATAGCCCAAAATGGTGCTGATGCAGGCGTAAAACCCGAAATATAACAACGATTTATTTCTTCATAAGGTTAGAATGCAGATATTCGTGGAGGTAAGTTAGCTTATTATTTCAATAATTTAACCACGTCTAAATTAGTAACATGTTTGCAGCTTTAGTACAATATTTATTTCTTTTGTTTTAACTTTATTTCTTTTACAATAATTGCTAAGCAAGTTTTAACAACTTATATTAATCACTCTCGTTGGCGCGGATGAAAGCTTAAATGTGGTCATTCGTGTCGGAGGAAACCGGAGTACCCGGAGAAACCCCACCTGTCCGATCTGGCGACCACCGTACCATTTCACATTTATTTATTTTAATTTCAAGTTTCAAGTTTGTTGACATTATCAGCATTATATTGCCTTTGGCCATTTACACAAGCATAAACTAATGCAAAAAGACATATACACATACATAAATAAACATTTTAAGCAATAGTGATATCTAGCGTATTTTTTCTTAGCACGAGAGATTCCTTTATATTCTTAGCAATTCGATCTTATTCTTAGATGACATGATAGTATTGAATTCCTGTACACAATGTCAAGATATGTTACCAAGGTATTTAGTTCCTAAACTTCTGTATCTGTTACAACATAACAAAAAGCGATACTCCGATTCAACCGTCATCTGGTTACATAGTTTACATAAACGAGTGTCTCTTTCTATATCATTATATCTACCAAATTCTAGTTTGTGTGAACATAATCTTAAACATAATCTTAATAGTCAAGTATTTATAATATGTACCTACTCAATCCTGCATTATGTACATGTACATATTATAAATATTTGACTATTAAATAAATATTGTTTAAACTAAAGCTCTAAATATGTTGTAACCCTTGTGATTAAGGACACCGTGCAAACAATGTGTAGAATGTACATATACAATATAAATTATATCATTTTGTTTCCACAGTGAATTATGGAGCGCTCGCAATGACATAACTTTATAGTCCTCAGTGAACTATAGAACGTTCGCAATACCATAAATTTATAGTCCTTTGTTAACTATGGAACGATCGCAATGTCATAAATTGATAGTTCTCAGTGAACTATGGAACGCTCGCAATGACCCAAAAACCCCAAACAAAAACCCAAACAAACCCAACAAAAAACAAAAACCCAACAAAAAACCAACAAACCCAACATAAATTGATAGTCCTCAGTGAACTATGGAACGCTCGCAATGACATACATTGATAGTCCTCAGTGAACTTTGGAACGCTCGCAATGACATACATTGATAGTCCTCCGTGAACTATGGAACGCTCGCAATGCCATAAATTGATAGTCCTCAGTGAACTATGGAACGCTCGCAATGACATAAATTGATAGTCCTCGGTGAACTATAGAACGTTCGCAATGACATACATTGATAGTCCTCGGTGAACTATGGAACGCTCGCAATGACATACATTGATAGTACTCAGTGAACTATGGAACGCTCGCAATGACATAAATTGATAGTCCTCAGGGAACTATGGAACGTTCGCAAAGCCATAAATTGATAGATCTCTGTTTAGAGTTCCATTGTTTCCGATGATTAAGTGCATCTATATCTCCTTTGAAATGTACGTCTTGCATGAATGTATACAGAATATCCGCCTCAAGTAACACTCGCTTTATTATTACTCTTTATACGTGTCGAAAACATTAACGTTGCTTCCGGTTGCCCATTTGAACGACGGGCAGTTTACCTAAGAACACCTTTTCTGTGCAGGCTCCAGCAGTTAACCAGTATTTGGTGCACCAATCTCCGTAAGAAAATGCCAATGTTTTCATATAAAGAGACGCGGGCTGAGCGTGGCTCGAACCTGTGATGATAGGTTACAGTGGTATATCGACATTAACCACTCGACCACGGAGGCTCGCTTAATAACAAAATTCCAAAATTAGTTTCATAAAATATGGTATGAAATCACCACTCAAGTAAGATCCTATATGTATTGTATTATATGTATTGTATTATATGTATTGTATTATATGTATTGTATTATATGTATTGTATTATATTATTGCCATTTTTCAATTGCAGTGTGTCTGTTTGCTAATGGTGTACACAGTTGAATTAACATTAGGTAAGACATACTCTTTCCTCGCCAACCAGGACCGACTACACGAAATACATTCGCACACTATTATAACATTCAACTAAACACACCATGAGGCCATGCCATTCATTTGCTATATAAAAATAGTTTAGAAATGTTATTCAATTCAATTTAATTATTCTTTATTAACTCAGGTCATTTTCATAATTCAATTTTGTTTAACAATGTTTTAAACTTAATCATGTTAGACAAGTGGCAACACATTTGTCTTTTTTATCATATCAGTTATATAGAACGAAAATACTAATAAGAAGTGATATTCATTTCCGATTGTATTCATATTACATTCTGTACATATTCTCTGATTCGTATCAATATTTCAAAGATGACCGTCTTATATGAGCAAACTATGTGGAGAAAACAAACTGTTGGTGCGACATTTTACCCGAAACAACAAACAAACAACCTCTCCAACAAGGAGTTTGACTGGTTAGCCACGTATGTCCGCTAAGTGTGTTCAGGGAATCGTGTATACGTTCCGGCAAGGGGTTTGACTGGTTAGCCACGTATGCCCGCTAAGTATGTCCAGGGAATTATGTGTACGTTCCAACAAGGAGTGTGACTGGTTAGCCACGTATGTCCGCTGGGATACGGACATGTGCCCCCCAGGACATCTTCCCCCCAGTGCAAAAATGGATAGGTGGACATCTGCCCCCCAAGTGAAATGGAAGGTAGGACATTAGCCCCCCAGTAGAAATGTTGGCTAGGACATCTGCCCCCCAGTAGAAATGTTGGCTAGGACATTAGCCCCCCAGTAGAAATGACAGCTAGGACATCTGCCCCCCAGTAAAAAGTGCATGGTAGGACATATGCCCCCCATTCCCCCACAAAAACATTCTTTTTTTAATAAAAATGCCAATATAAATGATTAAACTTTGAATAAAAGTATGGCCAAGTTTATTTATTGATCCTATTATAAAACAACAATAAGACCAATCAGCTGAACAAAAGGTTTGAGTTGCTAAGTTTGTATTGATCATAAGTATTAAGATGAGCAGACATGGATGGTTGCATGAATGCTTCCATTAATAGCGTCCTTTAATAGTTTGATTTAATTATCTACTAAATTAACTCTCCTTAATGGCATAAATACATTTCTCTAAAGAAGAATTTATAGCACATTTTGAAAGATGACTGATCTTATTATCGCATATTATCACCTATTTTGTATACATCTAGTTTGCAATTATGATAAAATGAAACAAAAATACTAAATATTGTAAACAACTTTATTTTCAATAAAGACAAATACTATGAAAACACACTTACATTTACTTAAATAAATGTTTATATGATATCATATATTGAGATTGAGCACATGTTTAAAAAGCACATTAAAAAGCACATGAAAGATAGGAAACTATATATTTTTGTCAGGACTATCAGTTAGAAACAATCAATAAAATATGAAATTTACTGATAATATCATAACTTTAACCTTTAGCATGCTATATTTAAATATCAGCAGACGACATTTTCCCCAGAAAGTAGGACTTGATATTGTGGGATGAATTGAATGAAATGGCAAATGTCCCACCCTGTACTTTCTACTGGGGGGCAGATGTCCTAGCTGTCATTTCTACTGGGGGGCTAATGTCCTAGCCAACATTTCTACTGGGGGGCTAATGTCCTAGCCAACATTTCTACTGGGGGGCAGATGTCCTAGCCAACATTTCTTCTGGGGGGCTAATGTCCTAGCCAACATTTCACTTGGGGGGCAGATGTCCACCTATCCATTTTTGCACTGGGGGGCAGATGTCCTGGGGGGCAAATGTCCCGGATTCATGTCCGCTAAGTGTGTCCAGGGAATTGACATTTCTGCCGATTTTTATTGACAGCTGGCGTTAGCCAATCGCATCGCACCATTCGCGCACACCCCCGGCAACGGCTTATCGCCGCCATCTTGTTAGACAAACAATGCATATTAGACAAACTAGTAACGAGTAGACAAATTTGAAAAGGCGTGAATTTGATCGAAAATACGGGTTTAAAATTGTTTTAATGATGTTGAAAATGTGTAGCTTTGGTGTGTGGGTTTGTTATAGTACAAAATTAGTCGATATCCTGGTGATCGACGTTAAATTCAACCCATTTCAAAATCCTTGGACAAATCTAAGTGTGTATATGAACCACAAAATACCAGACAGCTGCTTTAAAAACAATGCATCTATAAAAACACCGACTGACCCCATATAGTCATTCCTTTCTAGCAAACACAGCAATCAAATTTAAGCGAGTCACACTGTTTATTGGGAGTAATCAACATCACAGAGACCGCCGACATCCTGATAGGGGCCTACTGCAGTATCAAGATCAAAGTATTGCACATCGGAATTTAGCACTGATTGTGCTAATTGGTCAATTATAAAATGTGTGCACATAATTATAGTATTGATTACTACACCGAGTCATTGTTTTATCGTTCTGTCAGACAAACGAGTTATTTAGTAAAGTTTTAGTCAAATCTGATAACGAGTGATCGTGATCTGAACAGAACAGAACAGAACATCTCTTTTATTTCACTCTATACATGTATAAACATGCAAATATGATGTTTTCACAATTGACAAAACATACAAACGAGGCTACAATACATTTAGACATACTGAGAAATATACATTTTATCAAAATATATCCGAAAATAATTGAATAAAACTTAACAGTATTATCAAAGGAGAACGCTACATTCTAACCTTTTGGATAATACATTTTACGAACTTACATAATTTAATGAATTCTGGCTTATTTTTAGTACACATTAGATTTTCCAGTTTAAACATATTTGGTCTACGGTAATATATACGCTTCAAAAATCTGTTCCTTTCGTCGTTAAATTGCGGAAATTCAAATAAATAATGTAATTTGTCGCCAATTTTATCCTGACAAATGTTACACAATCTTTGATTTATAGGCGTTCTTAGCCAATTTCCAGTTTCTATTGGTAGTCGATGATTTCTAGTTCTAAATTTTATAAAATAGTACAAAGGTTGATTTCCTAACTCCGCTAAGTAGGGCTCGATACCGAATGTCTTTTTAAAAACTCTGTAAAACATACTATTACTCGAGTTATCAATTTTAGAATACCATTCATTAAGAAATAGATCTTTTAATTTTTGTTTCACAGCCAGTTTAAGCCAATTAAAATTTGTTTGTATATTGTCAAACCACACATTTACAAGGCCACATTTTATCAGAATAGTTTTAACATTGTACATCCATGGATTTTTTTTTAATGTGTCATCATCTAGTCCAATTGTGGAAAGTAGTGTTTGTTTATAAACAAGTGTAGGTAATTTATGGACTATTCCATCATTTGTACAGAGTTTCGACCAGAATGCTATAACTCTTGCTTCAATATCGAGTGACAAGGGCATACATCCAGTTTCTACATAGACAACATAATTAGGGGTTGATCTTTTTAACTTAAGTGTATGTTTTAAAAAATTTAATTGTACTCGTTCTAATATATTTAAATTTCCAAATCCCCATATGTCTGCTCCGTATAGTAAAATTGGCTTAATTGTTTTATTGCATTTTTGATAAGGTAGCTTGATTTGCTATCTGTTTTTTCCGTTTAAAAAGGATCCACTTCTATTAAAATATATACCAAGATATGTGTACTCGTTTACTGCCTCTATGGGTTCATTTTTAAATGTGAAATTATAGACCTTTGGAAAATACTACTATTTTTGTTTTGGAAGTATTAACTTTGAGTTTCCAGTTTTCACAGTACTGTTCGTATGTATTTAATGCTTCCTGTAGATCGTTTGCTGATTCAGCAATAATAACTGTATCATCCGCATAAAGCAGAATAAATATTTTTAAAAGACTGAAAAGTTCGTTTGTATTTCTTTCATTTTCCATTATTATTCCTTGTACATTTCTATTATGTTGAAAGAAAGATTCCAAGTCATTCAGAAAACATCAAAGGAGATAAGTTTTCGCCTTGACGTACGCCAATGTTACACGGGAAAAAGTTAGAAATATTTGACTTTACTTTGACACAGGACTTGAATTTTATCTAGATTAACTCGATACAGGACCGCGTTAGACGCCATTTTGTTAGATAGCTTGTCTCGCGTGGTTACAGCGAGCACCGGTAACTATGGGGGGCGTGCCTAAGTAGCGTTTGCAGAAAGGTCAATTGTGTGTACGTTCCAACAATGAGTGTGACTGGTTAGCCACGTATGTCCGCTAAGTGTGTCCAGGGAATCATGTATACGTTCCGGCAAGGGGTTTGACTGGTTAGCCACGTATGTCCGCTAAGTGTGTCCAGGGAATTGTGTGTACGTTCCAACAATGAGGGTGACTGGTTAGCCACGTATTTCCGCTAAGTGTGTCCAGGGAATCATGTGTATGTTCCGGCAAGGGGTTTGACTGGTTAGCCACGTATGTCCGCTAAGTGTGTCCAGGGAATTGTGTGTACGTTCCAACAAGGAGTGTGACTGGTTAGCCACGTATGTCCGCTAAGTGTGTCCAGGGAATCATGTGTACGTTCCGGCAAGGGGTTTGACTGGTTAGCCACGTATGTCCGCTAAGTGTGTCCAGGGAATCATGTATACGTTCCGGCAAGGGGTTTGACTGGTTAGCCACGTATGTCCGCTAAGTGTGTCCATGGAATCGTGTATACGTTCCGGCAAGGAGTTTGACTGGTTAGCCACGTATGTCCGCTAAGTGTGTCCAGGGAATCATGTATACGTTCCGGCAATGGGTTTAACGTGTGTCACCTAAGTGTGTCAATGTAGTCCGGCAAGGGGCATGACAACGGGTGTCGCCTAGTCGCTAAGTGTGTGAAGTAAGCAAGTCGAAGACGCCGTGTATATGTTCCTACTAGCTGGCTGACGTACTGGTTGACAACGTAAGTTGGCTTGCCGCTAAGCGTGTCCAAGACGCCGTGTATATGTTCCTACTAGCTGGCTGACGTACTGGTTGACAACGTAAGTTGGCTTGCCGCTAAGCGTGTCCAAGACGACGTGTATATGTTCCTACAAGCTGGCTGACGTACTGGTTGACAACGTAAGTTGGCTTACCGCTAAGCGTGTCCAAGACGCCGTGTATATATACGTTCCGGCAATGGCATTGACGCACTGGCTGACCACGTATGCCGGCTAAGTATGTCCAAGAAACCGTATATACGTTCCGGCAATGGTATTGACGTACTGGTTGACCACGTATGCCGGCTAAGTATGTCCAAGAAACCGTATATACGTTCCGGCAATGGTATTGACGTACTGGTTGACCACGTATGCCGGCTAAGTATTCCAAGAAACCGTATATACGTTCCGGCAATGGCATTGACGTACTGGTTGACCACGTATGCCGGCTAAGTATTCCAAGAAACCGTAAATACGTTCCGGCAAGGCGAAATGACATTGGATGAAAGGTAAGACATAATGTTGAGTGCATGTACATTTTACCGTCACAATCTATTAAATCAGGTGACTGCCTCGGACCTCAGATGAAGCTCTTATCAGATAATCCACGACGCACGTGTACGGAAATAGATGCCTCCAAAAACAGAATAGAATACTCGTGCACTTCTCTCATAAAGGGTATAACTTTTCTTTTAGAAAATTTGCAATGCAGATTGAATATAATGTGACAAGGTTTGTGATCTACGTGTATTAATATGTGTTGATCCCATGTTTTGGGGCTATTATGTTTGTTAAGACCAGGTTCAAGGGCTCAACTGGGTCAAAGAGCTTAAGTCACAAAATAATAACTCTGCATTCTGTAAAACAGTGGTTCGCGAGCATTCATATTTCGTTAATTTTCGCGATACTTCCCGTAAATAATCACGTGTCCGAATATAGTTATATTCGAAAATAAATGCATTTTATTAATTAGTACAGTCATGTGGTTTGCATGAGAAATTAGTACAGTCATGTGGTTTGCATGAGAAATTAGTACAGTCACGTGGTTTGCATGAGAAATTAGTACAGTCATGTGGTTTGCATGATAAATTAGTACAGTCACGTGGTTTGCATGAGAAATTAGTACAGTCATGTGGTTTGCATGATAAATTAGTACAGTCATGTGGTTTTCATGGGAAATTAGTACAGTCATGTGGTTTGCATGAGAAATTAGTACAGTCATGTGGTTTGCATGAGAAATTAGTACAGTCATGTGGATTGCATGGGAAATTAGTACAGTCATGTGGTTTGCATGAGAAATTAGTACAGTCATGTGGTTTGCATGAGAAATTAGTACAGTCATGTGGTTTGCATGGGAAATTAGTACAGTCATGTGGTTTTCATGGGAAATTAGTACAGTCATGTGGTTTTCACGAGGAATTAGTACAGTCATGTGGTTTTCATGGGAAATTAGTACAATCATGTGGTTTGCATGAGAAATTAGTACAGCCATGTGGTTTACATGGGAAATTAGTACAGCCATGTGGTTTGCATGGGAAATTAGTACAGGCATGTGGTTTGCATGAGAAATTAGTACAGTCATGTGGTTTGCATGAGAAATTAGTACAGTCATGTGGTTTGCATGAGAAATTAGTACAGTCATGTGGTTTGCATGAGAAATTAGTACAGTCATGTGGTTTGCATGAGAAATTAGTACAGTCACGTGGTTTGCATGAGAAATTAGTACAGTCATGTGGTTTGCATGAGAAATTAGTACAGTCACGTGGTTTGCATGAGAAATTAGTACAGTCATGTGGTTTTCATGGGAAATTAGTACAGTCATGTGGTTTGCATGAGAAATTAGTACAGTCATGTGGTTTGCATGAGAAATTAGTACAGTCATGTGGATTGCATGGGAAATTAGTACAGTCATGTGGTTTGCATGAGAAATTAGTACAGTCATGTGGTTTGCATGAGAAATTAGTACAGTCATGTGGTTTGCATGATAAATTAGTACAGTCATGTGGTTTGCATGAGAAATTAGTACAGTCATGTGGTTTGCATGGGAAATTAGTACAGTCATGTGGTTTGCATGAGAAATTAGTACAGTCATGTGGTTTGCATGAGAAATTAGTACAGTCATGTGGTTTGCATGAGAAATTAGTACAGTCATGTGGTTTGCATGAGAAATTAGTACAGTCATGTGGTTTGCATGAGAAATTAGTACAATCATGTGGTTTGCATGGGAAATTAGTACAGTCATGTGGTTTGCATGAGAAATTAGTACAGTCATGTGGTTTGCATGAGCAATTAGTACAGTTATGTTGTTTGCATGGGAAATTAGTACAGTCATGTGGTTTGCATGAGAAATTAGTACAGTCATGTGGTTTGCATGAGAAATTAGTACAGTCATGTGGTTTGCATGGGAAATTAGTACAGTCATGTGGTTTGCATGGGAAATTAGTACAGTCATGTGGTTTGCATGAGAAATTAGTACAGTCATGTGGTTTGCATGAGAAATTAGTACAGTCATGTGGTTTGCATGGGAAATTATGGTTTTCATGGGAAATTAGTACAGTCATGTGGTTTTCATGGGAAATTAGTACAGTCATGTGGTTTTCACGAGGAATTAGTACAGTCATGTGGTTTTCATGGGAAATTAGTACAGTCATGTGGTTTTCACGAGGAATTAGTACAGTCATGTGGTTTTCATGGGAAATTAGTACAGTCATGTGGTTTTCATGGGAAATTAGTACAGTCATGTGGTTTTCATGGGAAATTAGTACAGTCATGTGGTTTTCATGAGAAATTAGTACAGTCACGTGGTTTTCACGAGGAATTAGTACAGTCATGTGGTTTTCACGAGGAATTAATACAGTCATGTGGTTTTCACGAGGAATTAGTGTATCAAATGTCATAAATAGGTTCGTCAATCGAACCATTATCGGTATTTAGACGTGCTATGAGTGACAACCTGTTAGAAAAAAGACAATAGTCAATAAGTGGAAGTCGTGATAGCGCAGTGGACGGCATTCGCTTCAGGTGCAAAAGGTCCGGAGTTCGAACCCCGCTGGAGCCGTTACGAGTGTGCCCTTAGGCAAGGCATTTAATGCCCACGTTGCCCTCGTGGTGATGGATTCCATCAGGAATGAGGTCTCGAGAGTGATTAATATTAAGTTTTAAGAACTTGTTTCGCAATCGAGCTAAAATATATTTGCATAAACTAAAAAGACAATATATTTTGGTCAAACACAAACACAACACAAACACAAACAGGTTTGACTGTACAGTGACATTATGGAAGTCGTGATAGCGCAGTGGAAGACCGTTTGCTGCAGGTGCGAAAGGCTCGGAGTTCCTGCCCAGCTGTGGCACTTACGATTGTACCCCTAGGCAATAAATTTAATTCCACATTGTCTCTTCTCTCTCCCTCGTGGCGATAGATACCATCAGGGATGGGGTCTCGAGAGTGATTAATATAAGTTGTAATACGTCGTTTCACAATCGAGCTAAACTAAATTTGTATAACTATTGACATTAATATTGTCTGCCAGTCCGCTCCATAGGACTACACATTAATTAAATATTAAAATAGACGATAGTTTCATACCTACAGGTTTTCCAAAGGCTATGATAAAATATTGCCCTATAGAGGTGTGTTTGGAGAATGGAACCTGGTCCAAGCCATCCATATCATGCGCGTGTAAGTATATATAAACATGATGTAACATTCTTCAATTTTAATTTCTATTAGTTTTAATGTGAAATAGGCACTACCTATCAACTGGGAAAGCTAATATCAATTACTGAACTAAATACTGAAGAAGGAATATGACTAAGTCCAAGTGAAGCGTTTGGTATCTACGATAGAATGATGACAACGAGTGTGCTTTTATTGTAGACGTAAATATTACTAGCAGAAATCACGAATACATGGTAAGTGTATGTATCATCGAGAATTAAAGCGCTTGATAAATTGTACTGTAAGTGGTGGTCATTCGGATGCATAGCGGTGCTATCGTGTAATTTATCAAACGTGAAAATTGATCAGTCCATGGAAAATTATTTGAGAGTATTGTGAATTTGGACAATTGACTTTCATAGACACGCTGTGCCTTTGCTTTCGTTTATCTGTTGAAATATATGGAGACGATTATTATTTTAGCATACGCATGTCTGAAGGACCTCCGTTAGAAAAGTAGTGCAAATAAACGATGAAAATCGGTGTGAAAATGACTACACGTTATATGATGCATAATTGGAATTAGTGCTATACACAAATGTTACCGAGAATAGAATTGATACACATGACCTTCAATATTATTTTGCATGCATATTGTGTACACATGTTTCGTACATAGGCGGTACCAGCCTGAGCAGGACATTCAACAGGTGATTTGAAGTTAACGATTTGTCTTAACTGAACCACATACAAAACTCAAACTAGGTTTACAATGGGCAAGGCATGACTTGCGATAGTTTACGTACATATAGTTGAATATATGAAAAATAGCATCGGCACAGACCGAGATATACGGGACCATGGTAATCCAATGTTTTATGGAAGCAGATATTACAAGTCGCTGGTTTTCAGTGTTACCTTCTTATGATCAATGAACGGCCAGTACAACAAGTGTTTGATATGTTGACAGGTCTTTATACATATCCAATTAGTGGTGAGAGCTCTGAAGCTTTACAATTACAGTGTCTTAAAATAAGCTATTGAATGCTCATGTAACCATAACTATATGTGTGTGTACATTTAGTGTATTGCATCTTTGCTGAATGGCATAGCCATCATATACATTAACTCCCTACGAACTTTCTTGTGTTTCGTTTCGGCAAGATTGCTCACTGTGGGGTTGTTCGTATCATATGTTTGCCATGCCTTTTCAACTTCACCGATTATATGTATATACAATATACCACTTTAATATTAGTGTGGGAACTTTCATCCTCAGTTTTAGTATGAATGGCATCGCATTCAGATCATGCCAGGTACCCGGACTAGTTGGCACATATATTTGATTCATACATAATTATATTGTATATACATGAACGTGTTGATAATACAATTTATATAACGAATATACCCCCTCACATTCAATTGGAGAGAGTATTTAAGGGTCATCATGTGGTCTGTCGGACGGAATACTGTGTCTTCGCAATATCTAACTTGCTATCTTTGCCCGCACATATGTTCATATGCTTCGTTTAGCCGGTGCCAGGGGGAAATGTATGATAATTAAATATATATAAACTGTAAATAAATTATAAATTGTACTTGTATATAACAATGTATGTATGATATAATTGTAATACTGTTATTGTAAATTTGTATACATTCTGAACATGTATTTTTTCGAATTTGTATCAAATGCTCATCTATATGGTGGTAATAAAGAATATATATATATAGATAACATATTCGTATTCAGTTTTGCGATATACTGCATGCTACTTATAACCATAACGAATCTGAATTCAATTCGATTTTAAAAGTTCAGTCAATATGGAAATCCGTAATAGATCCCCGAAAACAATTCGAAATTGAATAGCGAAATTGCTTGCGAAACGATCTAAGCCTACCGCAGAACTGACGAACAATCGCACCAGACCACATGACCAAACACACAGTCACAGTCACGTGATCATCATTATATTCACAAATAATTCGCACACACAATGTTGTGCCAAGTATAGTTATGATTAGCCTAGGTTCCAGTCTGTCGATTTTTCACCAATTTTCTTCTGGCAAAATGACATTGATATTATCAGAAACTCAATTAATGATTTCGGTATTAAAATATATTTATATGACTGATCAGACAACATATGTCAACATCTGTTCCCTACATTCTGAGCTGTACTAGTGTAATGCACATAACTTGAAATACCCAATCAGCCCAGATACTTCGAATCAAAATTAGACGTAATAGGGCCTACTTATGTATGCATAAATGTATTTTATTTCAATATTGTAATGCATGTAAATTCAAATGTGGAAAAATATTTATTTTTTAAATTAACACAAATATAAAACAGAACTGATTGATTTTTTTGGGATTAATATTCATTATTTAGTGTCCGAATGCTATGATGAGGGTAAATCCATGCACTACGTCGGTCACAGAATGTGTACACATAGTGGGAGACATTGTCAACGCTGGGATACACAAGAACCGCAACGTCACAGGTAGGAAATACACACAAGAACCGCAACGTCACAGGTAGGAAATGCACACGTTCGTCACAGAATGTGTACATATAGTGGGAGACATTGTCAACGCTGGGATACACAAGAACCGCAACGTCACAGGTATGAAATGCACACGTTCGTCACAGAATGTGTACATATAGCGGGAGACATTGTCAACACAGGTTCGATCCACCACTTGACCATAATAATATTAACAGTCTTTCATATGAGACTTTAAACCGATGTCTCGTGTCGGTACCTTGCACTGTGCACGTAAAAGAACCAGAGGAGACTGGAATGGGTCTCTGTCTGTATCATTGCATTATTTTCCAAAATCTAAAATGACTAACATCTTCAGGAGGCGTCGCTCATATGGGCAACCGGTAGCGACGATAAATAAACGTAAAACACACACGAAAGATGTGCTCACCGGAAGTCAAATAATCTAAGAACAAGAACTATGTCTATACTTTTAATGGGAGGTAATTCATGATATTAAACTTGGCTATCCATCTATGGCAAATGCCAACAATTTATCAACATGGCATTCATCTTGTTTAGCACCGTCCGCAGCAACAACGATATGTGAATATGCCAGATAGTCTTGTTTGCAAGTATGTAACTATGCAGTGTGCGATATAAAGGCATAATTCCCATACCATTCAACACAAAGACGTATTTATGTTGTACTGTACAGTCAATCCTGTCTTAAGCAGCCAGCCAAAGGAATCACAGAAAGTGGCTTCTTAGCACAGGTGGCTGCTAAATAGAGGTCAAATGCATCATAAAACAAGATGTTTGTTATCTGGGAAATGGCTGCTTAATCAATGGTGGCTGCTTAATGCAGGTGACCACTATTACATGTTTGACTGTATTTAAGTTGTATGTATTTTGATTGTACTGAAGCTTCCGAAGCTTTTCAGAATGTACCCCATGTCATAGGTTTCGTCAGTCCGAAATGTTTCCGGACTACTCCATCCGGCTGGCTGAGGCGTTCTGCAGGGACCCAGAGGGTAATAAGGGGTCACCCTGGTGTTTCACAACAGATCCCGATAAGAAATGGGAGCTATGTGACATCACGAAGTGCTCCGATATCGTTCAATTGGATGGATCGTGTGCAAGTACGAAACCAGAGAAAGGTACAAGTAAATAATAATCCAGAAATCCATATAAGTTGGCTTTGATCAGGACCTGTACCTTCCAATTAACAATTTCTTTGTGTTATCTTGCATACTTATTTAGATATGAATTTTAGCAGTTTTGCAGTTATTTGCATATCACAAGACTGTACCACCGGGTTGATAGGCTGTATTTTACAGTCTGATATTAAGTTTGCTTGTTTGATACGGTCACGAGCCCGTATCAAACCATAAAAAGCCATACCATTACTAGTTCCGGAGAAAATAACGCATCCGCATTCTGTGCTAGTTTGCTATGTCATGTAGCGTCCCAGTGTGTAACATTTGAAGAATAAATGTTTATAGTTTCGTGGTAATATTGCAACCTGTTCCTGTATCTAATTCAGATATTGTGATATTATTCCTGATACATGGATAACAGAGAGCATTGTTATCAAATTAATAAAGACGTTGTTGCGTGGCTCAGGCTGATATCAAGTTACCTAAAGTCGATACCTATGCTGATATGAAAATAGCCATGTAAAAACCTCTAAGTATCAATGACGTGGATGTCAAAACAAATGTATTAAAGAGAATTACAAATACAAAGAAAACACACATTATATTTATGTTATTGTATCTATATCTAGACAAACAATTGCAAGACGAAAACCTGAATGGATTGTCTGAAACAGCAGACGATACAGATACACCTCAAAACACAGAAGACAGCGAGATCAAATCTGATAATAGTAAGATGTGCTTTACATCTTTATGTTTTTGGACATAGCGAAATAGTTCTGTTTAAGGTTCCATATGCACATGGACTAAAGCAGTCTGTGGCGAACGCATTGCGTCATCAATCGTACAATACTTTGAAAATCAGAAAACATTATTGTGGAGATCAAACAAGTATTTCAAGCGGAATCATTTACACAAGTTAAGTTAACATTAAGTTATGAGGGGCATTCAATACATTATAACACTTTTCTAAAATGTTTCTTTAACTTAGTTTATACAAATTTATTTTAGCTCGATTGCGAAACAAGTTCTTTCAACTTATATTTAATCACTCTCGAGACCTCATTCCTGATGGAATCCATCGCCACGAGGGAGAGAGAAGAGGCAACGTGGAATTTAAATGCCTTGCCTAAGGGCACAATCGTAACGGCTCCAGCGGGGCTCGAACTCCGGACCTTTCGCACCTGAAGCGAACGCTCATCCACTGCGCTATCACGACTTCCATACTTTCTTTAACTTCGCTACCGGTTGCCCATATGGAGTCGTATTCATGTATCGAAGCCGTTCATAATAGGGAATTAAAGTATTTTCTAGGTGTCGGCAAATATTCACCAAACAATGGTATTTCCGGAGATATGGGTTGGAAACCCCCAATAGTTCGACAATGGAAATGATAACGCAAGGATCAATAGGCGAGAGCATATTAATGTCAAGAGCTATCATGAGGCTAATGATTTTCCTGTGTACACTAGCTTTGCTAATACTATAGGCCTATCTCGTTCTTTCACACATAATGTAGAGGTCAAAGCATACGATAAGTATATAAATTCTTGGTCAACCAAGATAAACAATGTCATAGGTCCCTCTGGTCGCGGGCGGAATAAATTGAGTGTATAAATTGTTTAAAACTGACCAGATAGCAGAGCAATATTGTAACATTGGATTACCACCCAGACATCGTTCTGCTTTTTTTGCAAATTTCGACTGGGAATTAGGAGAGACTGGTCGGTATGAAGGTTGGCCAGAGGAATCTAGGATTTGTCCGTTTTGAAGACAAGATTTATTCTCAAAATTATATACGGGTAATATCAATTTCTACTCAATGTCCGATTATGATAAATATTGTTTCCTGTTTTCAAACTAAGAAACAATTCGTAATTGTGCCAAAACCTGTTTTATTATTCTACAGAGGCGTCTTTGTGAATAATGTCATTATTTCTTTGTATTTCTAACTGAATTTTTTTATCTCGTCTGCTAAACATATTCACTATAATCTGATCAAAGCGAATTTGGATTTCATATGACAAATTCTTAATCAGTGTGCAATAAATGTAGTACCTATTTTGTATTTCAGTGTTTTATAATTGTTTTATAGCAGTTTTTAATATCCGATTAGCAGGGATATTGCAGCTTTATCCCTAACATACTGTGACAAATGATTGTGTAGAAATGTGTTCATCTCTTATAACTCCATGTTGGAGTGGCATTGTACTTTTAATATGTAAACCATACATGTAATAGTATTGTAAATATTGTACGTACAATTATGAGATATAAATACAGATTACTACTATGAACGACGGGAAGGTTACCTAACAACACTTGGTACTTGGTACTTGGTGCACAAACCTCCGTAAGAAATTGCCAACGTTTTCATATAAAGAGACACGGTCTGAGCGTGGCTCGAACCCGTAGCCATCAGTGATGATAGGTTGCAATGGTATACAGCGACGTAACCACTCGACCACGGAGTCGGACATGACTTAGATATTCATTGTTGATTATGTATACCCGCCTCCGTGGGGTTCTGATCTATGTATACCCGCCTCCGTGGAGTTCTGATCTATGTATACCCGCCACCGTGGGGTTCTGATCTATGTATACCCGCCTCCGTGGGGTTCTGAACTATGTATATCCGCCTCCGTGGGGTTCTGAACTATGTATATCCGCCTCCGTGGGGTTCTGAACTATATATCCGCCTCCATGATGTTCTGAACTATGCATACCCGCCTCCATGGGGTACTGAACTATATATCCGCCTCCATGATGTTCTGAACTATGCATACCCGCCTCCATGGGATTCTGATCTATGTATACCCGCCTCCGTGGGGTTCTGATCTATGTATACCCGCCTCCGTGGGGTTCTGAACTATGTATATCCGCCTCCGTGGGGTTCTGAACTATGTATATCCGCCTCCGTGGGGTTCTGAACTATGCATACCTGCCTCCGTGGGGTTCTGAACTATGCATACCCGCCTCCGTGGGGTTCTGATCTATGTATACCCGCCTCCGTGGGGTTCTGAACTATGCATATCCGCCTCCGTGGGGTTCTGAACTATGCATACCCGCCTCCGTGGGGTTCTGATCTATGTATACCCGCCACCGTGGGATTCTGATCTATGTATACCCGCCTCCGTGGGGTTCTGATCTATGTATACCCGCCTCCGTGGGGTTCTGATCTATGTATACCCGCCTCCGTGGGGTTCTGAACTATGTATATCCGCCTCCGTGGGGTTCTGAACTATGCATACCCGCCTCCGTGGGTTTCTAATCTATGTATACCCGCCACCGTGGGATTCTGATCTATGTATATCCGCCTCCGTGGGGTTCTGAACTATGTATACCCGCCACCGTGGGGTTCTGATCTATGCATACCCGCCACCGTGGGATTCTGATCTATGTATACCCGCCTCCGTGGGGTTCTGAACTATGTATATCCGCCTCCATGGTGTTCTGAACTATGTATACCCGCCTCCGTGGGGTTCTGAACTATATATCCGCCTCCATGATGTTCTGAACTATGCATACCCGCCTCCATGGGGTTCTGAACTATGTATACCCGCCTACATGGGGTCCTATGTATACCCACCTCCGTGGGGTTCTGAACTATGCATACCTGCCTACATGGGGTCCTATGTATACCCGCCACCGTGGGGTTCTGAACTATGTATACCCGCCTCCGTGGGGTTCTGAACTATATATATCCGCCTCCATGATGTTCTGAACTATGTATACCCGCCTCCGTGGGGTTCTGAACTATATATATCCGCCTCCATGATGTTCTGAACTATGTATACCCGCCTCCGTGGGGTTCTGAACTATATATATCCGCCTCCATGATGTTCTGATCTATGTATGCCCGCCTCCGTGGGGTTCTGATCTATGTATACCCGCCTCCGTGGGGTTCTGATCTATGTATACCCGCCTCCATGATGTTCTGATCTATGTATACCCGCCTCCGTGGGGTTCTGATCTATGTATACCCGCCTCCGTGGGGTTCTGATCTATGTATACCCGCCTCCATGGGGTTCTGAACTATATATATCCGCCTCCATGATGTTCTGATCTATATATATCCGCCTCCATGATGTTCTGATCTATGTATGCCCGCCTCCGTGGGGTTCTGATCTATGTATACCCGCCTCCGTGGGGTTCTGATCTATGTATGCCCGCCTCCGTGGGGTTCTGATCTATGTATACCCGCCTCCATGATGTTCTGATCTATGTATACCCGCCTCCGTGGGGTTCTGATCTATGTATACCCGCCTCCGTGGGGTTCTGATCTATGTATACCCGCCTCCGTGGGGTTCTGATCTATGTATACCCGCCTCCGTGGGGTTCTGATCTATGTATACCCGCCTCCGTGGGGTTCTGATCTATGTATACCCGCCTCCGTGAGGTTCTGATCTATGTATACCCGCCTCCGTGGGGTTCTGATCTATGTATACCCGCCTCCGTGGGGTTCTGATCTATTTATACCCGCCTCCGTGGGGTTCTGAACTATGTATACCCGCCTCCGTGGGGTTCTGATCTATGTATATCCGCCTCCGTGGGGTTCTGAACTATGTATACCCGCCACCGTGGGGTTCTGATCTATGTATACCCGCCTCCGTGGGGTTCTGATCTATGTATACCCGCCTCCGTGGGGTTCTGATCTATTTATACCCGCCTCCGTGGGGTTCTGAACTATGTATATCCGCCTCCGTGGGGTTCTTCAGATAACAACACACCCTTATTCTCCTGACTTAAATCTTTGACTTTCTTTGCTTTCTCTTTGTTAATACAAATGTTGCCAGCTAAGCCATATTCTACTAGAAGAACATTGCTGTCTCTTCTAAATCCATATTCTACTAGAAGAGCACTGCTGTCTCTTCTAAATCCATATTCTACTAGAAGAACACTGCTGTCTCTTCTAAATCCATATTCTACTAGAAGAACACTGCTGTCTCTTCTAAATCCATATTCTACTAGAAGAACACTGCTGTCTCTTCTAAATCCATATTCTACTAGAGGAGCACTGCTGTCTCTTCTAAATCCATATTCTACTAGAAGAACACTGCTGTCTCTTCTAAATCCATAGTCTACTAGAAGAGCACTGCTGTCTCTTCTAAATCCATATTCTACTAAAAGAACACTGCTGTCTCTTCTAAATCCATATTCTACTAGAAGAGCACTGCTGTCTCTTCTAAATCCATAGTCTACTAGAAGAACACTGCTGTCTCTTCTAAATCCATATTCTACTAGAAGAGCACTGCTGTCTCTTCTAAATCCATATTCTACTAGAAGAGCACTGGTGTCTCTTCTAAATCCATATTCTACTAGACGAACACTGTTGTCTCTATTGTCTCTTCTAAATCCATATTATACTAGAGGAGCACTGCTGTCTCTTCTAAATCCATATTCTACTAGAAGAACACTGCTGTCTCTTCTAAAGCCATATTATACTAGAAGAACACTGCTGTCTCTTCTAAATCCATATTCTACTAGAAGAACACTGCTGTCTCTTCTAAATCCATATTCTACTAGAAGAGCACTGCTGTCTCTTCTAAAGCCATATTCTACTAGAAGAGCACTGCTGTCTCTTCTAAAGCCATATTCTACTAGAAGAGCACTGCTGTCTCTTCTAAAGCCATATTCTACTAGAAGAGCACTGCTGTCTCTTCTAAATCCATATTCTACTAGAAGAGCACTGCTGTCTCTTCTAAAGCCATATTCTACTAGAAGAACACTGCTGTCTCTTCTAAATCCATATTCTACTAGAAGAGCACTGCTGTCTCTTCTAAAGCCATATTCTACTAGAAGAGCACTGTTGTCTCTTCTAAATCCATATTCTACTAGAAGAGCACTGGTGTCTCTATTGTCTCTTCTAAATCCATAGTCTACTAGAGGAGCACTGCTGTCTCTTCTAAATCCATATTCTACTAGAGGAGCACTGCTGTCTCTTCTAAATCCATATTCTACTAGAAGAACACTGTTGTCTCTTCTAACGCCATATTCTACTAGAAGAGCATTGCTGTCTCTTCTAAAGCCATATTCTACTAGAAGAGCACTGCTGTCTCTTCTAAATCCATAGTCTACTAGAAGAGCACTGCTGTCTCTTCTAAATCCATATTCTACTAGAAGAGCACTGTTGTCTCTTCTAAAGCCATATTCTACTAGAAGAGCACTGGTGTCTCTTCTAAATCCATATTATACTAGAAGAACACTGTTGTCTCTATTGTCTCTTCTAAATCCATAGTCTACTAGAGGAGCACTGCTGTCTCTTCTAAATCCATATGCTACTAGAAGAGCACTGGTGTCTCTTCTAAATCCATATTCTACTAGAAGAGCACTGCTGTCTCTTCTAAATCCATATTCTACTAGAGGAACACGGTTGTCTATATGTAAGCAGTGTATGTAAGCGCTATTGTGTAGGAACAGCATACTAAGATATTACAATTGGGGCAGTTAGGTCGTAAACAGCAAGATTTGTCACAGAAGTGTGTATGTGTTGAAGGGTTGTCCTGAAAAATATTACATATCCCAAGACCAATAATTCAACATGTCGAATGTCCCTCGTACATATGGAATAGTCCATTACGATATCGATACCATGCTCTTGTATTATATATAGATAAACAAGCGCCAGACGAGTCTGATGAAGAGATAAATGGATCTATTGAAAGTCCAGGCGATACGGATAAACCCAAAAAAGGAGATGACAAGAAGAAGAGATATGATAACGTGGATTATTTAAAATTTTGCTCTAATGACTTCGAGTTTCAAATGACAAAGGAATATCGTATCCGCGGTAAGGTCATACTAGAAACTCCAACACGCAGTGTAGTTGAATGTGCATCTTTATGTTCGCATATGCCGCTGTGTCGAGCCTTGACCTTCCAACGTGTAAATGGCGCATGCGTGCTATACGGAGGGAAAGATTATATGTTAAGCAAATGCAAAGGATGTAAAACTGGGATTAAGTATTGTCACCTTAAAGTGTTATAGTGTGATGGAGAATAGCACGTGTACCCCTAAGGTATATACGATAGATGTTGGGGGAAACAATCTGAATTTTAACTCTTTCAGCGCCGAATAGAGTCAAAGCAATGTGCAAACAACATAGATCCTGATCAGACGTGGCGCTATAACATAGATCCTGATCAAGATCTATGTTGTTTGGTATTCGGACAGCAGCATATATATAACCTGATCAGACGGGCATGTTCTGTTCCGTCTGATCGGGTTCGTGAAGTTTTGAAAAGGAGCTTTAAGAAAGAGCTGAAGAACTTTATGTGGTAGAAATAGTAACACACTCGTTCTGTTAACCTGGCCATACGTGTTGCACCAAACGGTGTATAACGAAATACTCGTTAAATGCATATATAACCATTAATGAGTCATCGCTGTCTTTTCTATTACCTCCCTTGGCAAATAAAGCCCGATTTATCTTGAAATTCATAGATGTCCATTTAGTTGGAATCCTTTTATTTTTACTGTTGTTCCCTAAACCAGATGTTGTGGCAGGATAAACTGAATTGTACAGATAAGTACCCATTGGATATACTGTAGTATATACCTTATGCCGTAACTGACCCTGCAACGTAGATATCTATCGAGATATAGTAGATTAATAATTATAAGATGAGAAAGTGGATGCAAATTGATAGCATGTTCTGCAAAGGAAACAACAGAGGACCTATATACATTTTAGTGAGTATTCAGGGGAAGTAATTGAAGCAAAGTTAGTGGTATGTATAAAAACAAGTGAATTCGCCACGAAAAGGCTACGAATATCTAAATGCCAAACAAATTATGGGTGAAATAGGTTGATCAATATGTCACCAAAACAATTGTTGACTTATCATACTACTAAGGTTATGTATTATGTCGCTTACACATTAGTCCGGCTCCGTTGTCGTGTGGTGAAGGTTTCTGACTTGCATACCACTGTAACCTAGCATCACTGATGATCACTGGTTCGAGCCCCGCTCACACCGTGAAAAAGTTGCCCCAAGAACTGGTTAACCGTTGGAGCCTGCACAGGAAAAGAATTGTTAGGTAAACTGCCCGTCGCTCAAATGGGCAACCGGTAAGGACGTTAAGAAACTTCCAATTGTTTCATCTAAGTGAAACACGGTCTTAGAGGGCTCGAACCCATACCATGACCATCATTGATGATAAGCTACAGTCAAGTCGGCGACCTTAACCACTCGACCACGGAGGCGGACATGACTTAGATATTCATTGTTGAACTATGTATACCTGCCTCCACGGAATCGAACCAAACTACAGTTTACCAAATAACGTGTATATATACAAAACACAGTGGTATAAAGAAAGAAATAGTTCAAAGGTGTACATAGTATATCCTGGAATGTAAGCAATCAGGAAAACATGCTTATCAATAAATGAATACCAATACGCAATTCCATAACAACTCATTTGAAATAATCACACAGTTATCACATATGTGTTCTTAAAATGACATGTCCGTTGTGTAGCAACAATCAATATACATGCTCTAGCACGTTTTCATTACACACAAAATCAAAAACAAAATGCATGGCAGCAAAGTTTACTTATCTGTTCGAAGTACTTCTTCTATGGCTGATATCCATATGCAATGTTGATATCCATATACAATGCTGATATCCATATACAATGTTGATATCCATATACAATGCTGATATCCATATACAATGCTGATATCCATATACAATGTTGATATCCATATACAATGGTGATATCCATATACAATGCTGATATCCATATACAATGCTGATATCCATATACAATGCTGATATCCATATACAATGCTGATATCCATATGCAATGTTGATATCCATATACAATGCTGATATCCATATACAATGCTGATATCCGTATACAATGTTGATATCCATATACAATGGTGATATCCATATACAATGCTGATATCCATATACAATGCTGATATCCATATACAATGCTGATATCCATATACAATGCTGATATCCATATACAATGCTGATATCCATATGCAATGTTGATATCCATATGCAATGCTGATATCCATATACAATGGTGATATCCATATGCAATGTTGATATCCATATAAAATGGTGATATCCATATACAATGCTGATATCCATTAACAATGGTGATATCCATATGCAATGTTGATATCCATATACAATGGTGATATCCATATACAATGTTGATATCCATATAAAATGCTGATATACATATAAAAATGAATGGTGATATCCATATGCAATGTTGATATCCATATAAAATGGTGATATCCATATACAATGCTGATATCCATATACAATGCTGATATACATATACAATGCTGATATCCATATACAATGCTGATATCCATATACAATGCTGATATACATATACAATGCTGATATCCATATACAATGCTGATATCCATATACAATGATGATATCCATATACAATGCTGATATACATATATGATGGCATGCTCTTATAGTTCTGCATACTATAAACTTAGTGTAGATCCACGGCGTGCACATCGCGGTCGCGGCATATCTCGCAGCAGCAGCGTAGGATACTGGGATCCTCTGGCAATCGACCTTGCAACAGGGGACACACGCTTCACCATCACCGCTGACAAGGTTCACCATCGGGGGTGGTGGAGGTATGGACAGACCCTGGAGTGACAGAGACGGCCAGATGTCTAACTGTCAGATCCGTTGATATGCTGCTGCGAGATAACTAACAGTGAGGGGGTGGCCCTAAAAATGACTGAGAGACTAACAGACATAGCGCATAATCACATCGGAGACACAAAACTAGGTCACAGTTAGCAATCACGCCACTTCACGAGGATTGGCTGGCCTACTTGCATCAGACGACCTACATAACATCATAGACTTAAGCTCATCTTTGGTACTTAGTCGACACAGAACTACATCGTCTAAAATTCAATCATCTTGGAAATTAATCGTCTTGGTACAGACTCTTTGCAGAACAACAACATCTGCTAGACCATCCACCACTCTACAAGACATCGACACCACATCAACCACATCCACTCAATGTATAATCGACGGTGCTCTGCACGTTTTGCTAGAGGTAAATAAACTCAACTCATAACCAATACCATTGTACCAAAATAAACTGGAGCCTGTATGTCAAATAGGTCTAGCTTAAACAATACCACTCGCCCAAATACATGTATGCGGTGGCGAGGATAAATAAACTTAATGCATTGATTAAACAATATTTTGAATATACATAGGCCTTATAAGTCTACATCCGTTATGTCGAATTCCGTCGGACCGAACAAAATACTCCAACATAACCGAAGCTTGATTTAACGAAATTCGATATAAACAGATTCAGTTATATGTAAAATGATAGTGTCTGAAACGGGACTTTGGTCCGACTTCGAGATAACCGACTTTGACATAGCGGGTGTAGACTGTATGTACATACAAGTAGGATTGGGGAGAACGCAGCCTGCTGCTAAGGTTACATCTTTCCCATCATGTCTGTACCTCATTCTGCTGGTGTTAACTTTTCAAGAAGTGGAATTATGTTACAATATAGAATAAAAATAGAAATAAGTGGACGTGGTATCAGAGGAAATGAAAGATTGGAAATGGTATGTTTTTACTTTTTAGTACTATGTATTTAATAGGCAATTTATTTGTTGTTTTACAACCTTATTCGCAGATAAACATCGGCAAGAATATTATTTCCTAATTAACATATATAATCTAGAGAATATTAGGTTACTGTCTTATAAATTTTAATTGAGAAAATATAAAAGTCGACGACCTTAATAATTTAAAATTTATAAGACAGTAACCCAGGGGCGTAGCTTGGCTGGAATCGATTATTTTTCGATTTTTCGGGGGGAAGTGGTGACCAGGGCCTACACGGCCTATAGGAAGATACGCCAATGTAACCTAATATTCTATTTATCCTATCTTCTGATTCAAAAACAATATAAAGAGGAAAGATTACCGAATATCCATGATTTTAAAATTATTAACATATGGCGTCATACACGCATCGTTATGACGTCACGAAAGGTTTATTAGGCACTGTCTAATAAAGCAAAGTTTTAGCCAGGCCGCTTTTGACAATTATTACGATTTATTAGCATAAAATAATTTATCATACGTAATAATGGTCAAAAACGTCGTACCTAATAAACTTTGCTTTATTAGTCAGTGCTTTCATGACGTCATATGTTCACAGATGTTATGATAAGACAGTAGGCATAATATTCCCTATCAATGCTTTCTGAATATAATATAGAAATTGATATCAGTGACATAAAATGGTGTGGTATCTAGCCGCTGCATGATAAAATGTTGTCGACGCAAACGTTTGCGGACTCAAGCTCTTTCAAGTCATTCATAGCGTGTTATGACGTCATTTGTTGTCATCTAAATTATATTTAACTCCTGAAGATAGAAAGCTATTATAATCAACGTGGTTAGCGCAACTCGTGATAATAATGCTTTCAATGTTCATTCGATCATACATTGAAACAAGTAAATTTATATCCTTTTATTACTAAACAACTCCTGGCAAAATCCACATATTGCTGATAAACACAAATAGCACTAGATCTATCAAGGATAGAAAGATAAGCTGGGTACCAATCTGTAGCAAATTCAAATTAGCTTAATATATGACGTACGGTACTATAATATGTGTACCATTCTAAAAATCCGTCTATCATACGAAGCTCTTGAGTTACGGGCTTTTGTCTCAATTGTTTTGGTTGTGTCACAATGAGGCTCATTTACAATTTCAAACACCAAACACTAGGAACCTATATTTGATGTCAGTTATTCACCTAATTCATACACTGTGATGTTTGACTTCACACCACCACAAATCACGCGATGCATTTTCTTATCATAGCAAAGCGACATTACATTTTTCAAACCATCTGTACTTGATACGAGTTCTCCAAGACAACTACCGTCTGCACCGAAC
Organism: Archivesica marissinica; assembly: GCA_014843695.1. Lineage (NCBI taxonomy): Eukaryota > Metazoa > Mollusca > Bivalvia > Venerida > Vesicomyidae > Archivesica > Archivesica marissinica. The sequence goes on along the minus strand of CM026394.1, from coordinate 56,411,521 downwards.
ATAACAACAATGCCGGAGGTGTAGCACGAAGCGATTATAATACCATCCCTCGTCACACATACCCCACGCGTACGTTGCAGCCTGGGGTCACTTAGTACTCTAATCATACTTCCATCTCGTCCGAATGCAACAACGCTATTGTCAAAGCCAGTTACATACGTAGTTGCTGCATCATTATCTACAGTCAAATGATTTACTAGATTTTTGAAAATCTCTTTTCCGCTACGATCGTATTCTATCCTTTTCTTCAATGTACCCGATGCATCATAAATGTTTATTCCTTTGCCATCAGAAACCCACAACTTTCCCGACCATGATACAATACCGTAATTCAATGAACCACCCAATATATCTACTGTCTTAGTTGGAACCAGTTCAGTACTAATAGATACATATTGAAGCTTGTTAGATTTCAACTTTACAGCTATCTCATTTTCTCCAGTACAACATATGCCCACAATCCGACTGTTTAGCGTACAATAGTCCCTGACATTGTAATCAACAGCAAGTCTCATCACGTTCTTGCCAGTTTCTTCGGCAAGAACAAGTGTGCCATCTGGAAGCTGACAGATGGCGCAAACATTATTCTCATTTTCACTGACATTTATGTCTCTTCGTGACAGCATTGTCAGAGCTTGTGGTTTCCGAATGTTGCCTATATCTCTTTGAACAGTTCCCATTGCAACTGCCATCGCCACCGACTCGTAAAGTTCCTTATTACGTGTGAAACTGATTATATTCTCATCCACGAGATTTGCAGTCCTGAGCAACGCTTCGGCATCACATACAACCCTCTCACCTAACTTCTCCTGCACAAATTGTTGTTTGTTTTTTGTGTGTCCATGTTTATTAAAGTTAAGTTTGCTTTTTCGCAAGCTACAACTCAAAACATATATTGCAGTGACATCGGCCTGTACTTCGTTTTCAAGACCTGTGTATTTTAAATCAACCTCTGTTACTGCTTTCTCTTCCAGACCATCTAGATGTTGCGACAGCTTTTTTCGGACTTCGCGTATCTCTTTTAATAATTCCGTTTTCATACTTGCCATGTGACTAAGTTGGCTCTCCTTCTTCATTTTTGCTTCGTCCATCTTCTTGCAAACCTTATCAGTATCAGAAATCAGCAAGTCAACAGCTGTTGAATCAAGCGTGGTGCTTGCAACATCGTCTACTTCGGATACATCTATGCAGGATCTGAAATACAACATTAATTGAAGACACTGATGAGATTATATAATCATTAGACTGAGGTGCACCTCCAAAGTCGGGAAAAAACATTCATCTTTTTGTATTTTGAACCTAGAAATGTTTTACAACAATTTAATATTGTTATTCAATGATGCTTGTTGTTATTGTTGGGTGTTCAGTCCAAAAGGTGTGCCACTTTGTGGTTTAGGAACTATCCAAAAGGTGTGCCACTTTGTGGTTTAGGAACTATTCAAAAGGTGTGCCACTTTGTGTTTAGGAACTATCCAAAAGGTGTGCCACTTTGTGGTTTAGGAACTATCCAAAAGGTGTGCCACTTTGTGGTTTAGGAACTATCCAAAAGGTGTGCCACTTTGTGGTTTAGGAACTATCCAAAAGGTGTGCCACTTTGTGGTTTAGCGACTATCCAAAAGGTGTGCCACTTTGTGGTTTAGGAACTATCCAAAAGGTGTGCCACTTTGTGGTTTAGGAACTATCCAAAAGGTGTGCCACTTTGCGGTTTAGGAACTATCCAAAAGGTGTGCCACTTTGTGGTTTAGGAACTATCCAAAAGGTGTGCCACTTTGTGGTTTAGGAACTATCCAAAAGGTGTGCCACTTTGTGGTTTAGGAACTATCCAAAGGTGTGCCACTTTGTGGCTTAGGAACTATCAAAAGGTGTGCCACTTTGTGGTTTAGGGACTATCCAAAAGGTATGCCACTTTGTGGTTTAGGAACTAGAGTTTGATGTCTTTCAGATGGGACTTTACACCGAGGTCTCGCTTTACACTGCATGTAAAAGAACCAGAGGAGACTCTGGAATGGGTCTCTGTCTGTATAATTGCACTATCCTCTAAAAATCTAAAATGACTAATCTCTTCAGGAGGCGTCGCTCATATAGGCAACCGGTAGCGATGATAAATAAACGTAAAACACACACACAAGAGTATGAAAGTTACTGATTAATTAATTAATGAAGGTGTACAACAATAAATTATTTCATTTAACCGACCAAAATAATGGTGTATTTTTGTTTTCTTGTTGTGTGGGTTTCAAGTCGCATTAACAACTTATGTCATATGGGTATGGAGACAATCCAAATATTAATGGTGGGGAATAACGAAGGGGGATCTCCGAACGGTCTTCCAAGCACGGAAGGACATAGCTTCCTCGCACGAAATAATTTGACGCCATTGGTATTCGAACCTACACCGCTGAGGGACCCAACAGAATGTAGGTTGGGTGAATATTCAGTGTTTCTTACTGTATTGTTTAAATAAGTTCTATATAATAAGCACAACCACTGAATACATGTTTGAAGTCGTGATATCGCAGTGGTAGCGAGGTGAATTTAAATGCCTTGCCTAAGGGCACAATCGTAGCGGCTCCAGCTGGACTCGAACTCCGGGATTTTCGTACATGAAAACGAATGCGCTTCCACTGCGCTGTCACGACTTCCACACATCTATCTCTTGAACTACTAACATGGAAGTACTATATAACCGAAATAGCCAGCAAGATCATAGTGATTACATCTACAACGAATTTGAACAATCTATACAAGTATCTGAAACAACTCACATAATCAAATCATTTTGAAAATATATTCAATGATGATACTGTGTAAATAAATGTATATAAATTATTATGTTGTTATAAAATGTTATGCAGATTAAAATTATTACAATTCGGTATTTCACGGTAATACCACGTACTCTATAAAACTTTGTTTATTTCCTTTTATACCGACTGGGGGGGGGGTGATTCTGCTGACGTGAGCTGGTGCAACTCTACAGACTGGAACGTGTCAGCGGTTAGCGGTAGCCTGGCAGGGTAGTCCAGTAATGAGTCCGCAGACATGGTCCTAGGACGCCGGAATTAACACAATATCGTTATATTGTAAATAATGTGAAACAAATGAACTGTCACTGTGAAGGCACTACTTGCCAAGAGATTAAGTAAATATTCAAAAGTTCAAATTTCAGCATATATCCGAGGTTTAAAAGGTTGTATACACAGGGATTCGGCACGTTTGGGGGTACTAGTATATATATTTAAGTACAGGGATTCTACTCTGTGGGATGTCAGATTTCGCATCGATCAGTAAAATGGCCCTATCTGAAACAATTTTGTACAAGCTGTCCAAATATAGCCTATCCCGAGTCTTTATATTGTTCTTCAAATAAAACACAACTTTAAGCTGCATGCATGTATACTTTGCAAACAATTGCCACATACATTGGCCATAGCAGGTCACATTTCCATACTAGGACACGGGTTCTGTCAGCAACAAGTGAAAATCTTCGACGGGAGAGTTTTAACTGTGAATAACATTATCAATAAAATGTGTTTCCACTAACCTGTATGTTTATTCGGCAAAAATGTACGTCAAAAAGAGATTTCGTAGCATTTTCAATTTGTTTTGAAAAATTCTAAAGCGGCGCAATTCGCGTTGAAACGAGCGTTCTGATTGGATTATGATTGTTCTTCATATATAAAAAACATCTTGTTACATTCTAATAATCCAATCAGAACGCTCGTTTCAACGCTGGTTTCAACCAATCCGCTTTAGAAATTTTCAAAACAAATTGAAAATGCTACGAAATCTCTTTTTGACGTACATTTTTGCCGAATAAATCTACACGTTAGTGGAAACACATTTTATTGATAATGTTATTCACAGTTAAAACTCTCCCGTCGAAGATTTTTTTTTGTTGCTGACAGAACCCGTGTCCTAATACAGAAATGTGACCTGTTATGGCCAATGTTTGTGGCAATTGTTTGCAAAGTATACATGCATGCAGCTTAAAGTTGTGTTTTATTTGAAGAACAATATAAAGACTCTGGGATAGGCGTTATATTTGGACAGCTTTGTACAAAATTGTTTCAGATAGGGCCATTTTACTGATCGATGCGATATCTGACATCCCACAGAGTAGAATCCCTGTACTTAAATATATATACTAGTACCCCCAAACGTGCCGAATCCCTGTGGTTGTATATACGTAAATAGGCGGAAGTGCATCCGCGGTTGAATGTAGTCCCAATAACTAATATAGTTAATTGTTCTTTTTTAGTCAAATAATACATTATACCAACCTTCAATGTGAAACGTTATGTTTGTAAGATTATTGCTCTTTTACAGCAACAGATTTGAATAACTCTTAATTTATTTGTTGTTTACAACCTAAACGGCATTAGCGGTGTGAGTGGGAACCCTACACATGAACATTAATGGTGTCACAGGCATTAGCGGTGTGAGTGGGAACCCTACAAATGAACATTAATGGTGTCACAGGCATTAGCGGTGTGAGTGGGAACCCTACAAATGAACATTAATGGTGTCACAGGCATTAGCGGTGTGAGTGGGAACCCTACAAATGAACATTAATGGTGTCACAGGCATTAGCGGTGTGAGTGGGAACCCTACAAATGAACATTAATGGTGTCACAGGCATTAGCGGTGTGAGTGGGAACCCTACAAATGAACATTAATGGTGTCACAGGCATTAGCGGTGTGAGTGGGAACCCTACAAATGAACATTAATGGTGTCACAGGCATTAGCGGTGTGAGTGGGAACCCTACAAATGAACATTAATGGTGTCACAGGCATTAGCGGTGTGAGTGGGAACCCTACAAATGAACATTAATGGTGTCACAGGCATTAGCGGTGTGAGTGGGAACCCTACACATGAACATTAATGGTGTCACAGGCATTAGCGGTGTGAGTGGGAACCCTACAAATGAACATTAATGGTGTCACAGGCATTAACGGTGTGAGTGGGAACCCTACAAATGAACATTAATGGTGTCACAGGCATTAGCGGTGTGAGTGGGAACCCTACA
>CM026394.1:56381691-56405490 GCA_014843695.1 Archivesica marissinica | reverse complement strand
AGTGGGGCGGATAGGTGAATCATGCGTGCACTTCCGGAAAGAAGCATGAAACTTTGCCCTAAGGGTATTTTGGGTATGCTGATTTCAAAAATTGCGGGAACCACGATCTCACAACAATGGTTCCCGCTCAAAAATTCAAAATTCAAAATGGCCACCAGAAAACATATTTTTGCTCATAAATCGGCTGTAAGTGCCCCGATTACCATGATTTTGGTGTCTATACCCATGTTTTTGAGGTCAAGGAATGCAATACAACACATGCCAAATTGAAAATTCAAAATGGCCGCCACTATAATCAGTGAAAATACAAACCTATTTCTGTTTAAAAAACTGTCTTGCAGTTGGTCAGATTAAATCTACCAGTCACCAGTGTTGCATGCTTACATGTGGCATTGTTGCTGATATGTGGCCATCAAAGCTGTTGATGTGGATATGTAACATTTAAAAATCATCATCACTCATGTAAAAAAGGTAAGCATTGATCTTTTACGATCGATTTGCGCCCACATTGGGCGATATTTTCGTCAATTTTTCATCAAATATCATGCTTTTCAGAAACTGGTTGTGATCATTCACCATGTCAAAGAAACTTAGATTGGCTCCTCGGACAAGCACAACAACAGTCCAGACGACAAACTGGGACATTTGTGTTCTGTGCCAAGAACATGGTGGAACTCTCGTAAGTCCATCAGCAACAGGATATGCATCATTGGCCGAACATTTATCTTCCCTTCATGAACTAAACAGTGTGCCATTGAACATTAATGTATCAAGACTCGATGATGGTGACGGCATGGAGGAAACGCTTGTAACCCATAGAGCTAAGTGGCATAAAACTTGTTACGTACTTTGCAATGCAACAAAAGTAGAAAGAGCCAGGAAGCGAAGAGAAAATATTTCTCATGAATTACCCAAGTCACGACTTAAACAGCACCTTCGCAGTGCAAGCTGTCCATCATGTCCAATGGAAACAGAAACAGGAAATGTACAAGCTTGTTTTTTCTGTGAGGACACCACTGGATACCTTCACACAGCCGAGACGATATCACTTGATACCTCTGTCAGGAAAAAAGCCCAGGAGCTCAGAGATACCAAGATTTTGGCCAAATTATCAGCTGGAGATATGATCGCTATTGATGCTGTATATCACTTGCCGTGCTTGACATCATTCTATAACAAACATAGATCTCAACAAAGACGTTCAACTGAGAATTGTAACCAAATTAACCCAGAATCACTTGCACTTGCTGAGGTGGTATCTTATATTGAAGAATATGGCCAATTGGGTGGAGACATGAATCATGCATTCAAACTCTCTGATCTCAAGGAATTGTATTGTGAGCACCTACAAAAATTAGGTGGTGACCCATCTGGAAACATCCATTCCACTAGACTTGTACAGAAACTCCAACAACATATTCCAGCTCTCGAAGCTCATAACTGCAAGTACGGCACAGTATTGTCATTCAAGGGAGATGTTGGCAATGCCTTGCTAGATGCATGCAACTTGGATACCGATGACCAAGCTGTCATGTTGATGAGGGTAGGAAAGTTAGTTCGCAAAGAAATGTTTGAAAAAACATACCACTTCAATGGTTCCTTATGTGACGAACAATATGACAATCTACCACCTTCTCTATGTGCTCTGGTCGGAATGATACTTGGTGGCTCAAATGTGGGTCAATGTATTGATGACAATGATGTAAGTACAGCTGCCTCGTCTATCGTACAATTACTAGTCTTCAATGCTGTCAAACGAGGTAGGAGAGATTCTGTAGCTGTACGACACAACATGGACCGTGAAACTGTTCTGCCATTGTATCTTGGCGTACTCATTCACAACAAAACACGTAAACGTGATCTTATTGACAATCTCTTTGAAAAAGGTCTGTCAGTATCATATGACAGAGTTTTGCAACTATCCACAGATGAAGCCAATAGAGTAATTGGAATATATGAGAAAGAGGGCAGTGTCTGTCCTTCAACCCTCAGAGACCAACTGTTCACCACTGGAAACCTCGATAACATAGATCACAACCCTTCGTCCACCTCAAGTCAAGATTCTTTCCATGGCACCGCGATATCAATCACACAACATATCACACATGACAATCCTGGTGTTGTTAGGGTCCTTCCGGTGATTTCCGAAAACAGAGTCCAACCAAAGTCGAAATCTATCGAGTCATTACCAAAGTCATATACTGATGTGCCACCTGTCTCGCTCCCCAATAGCACCATTCCAACTATGACTGATGACCAAGTAGGCATACATGTAGTTCCAGAATCTGCTGTAATGAATGATGATCAAATGCAGAAGTGTTGGTTTGAAAAAGTGAGGACGGCATTGTCTGATGAAGACCACAATGATCCGGTGAACATGAACATATCATGGTCAGCCTGCTTTGCCAGCTTACAGATGTTTGTACCCAAGCCACCTGCAATTATCTCTCTACTGCCATTGTTTCGAGATGGTGCACATTCACCCGCTATGGTCAAGCATGGAATGAATATCATCCAACAGATCACAGCTCGTGTCAACCCAGACCAAATACCAGTGCTCACGGTTGATCAGCCATTATATGCTATTGCAAAGAGAATCCAGTGGAAATGGCCAGAAGAGTATGGGGAACGACAATATGTTGTACTGATGGGCGGTCTCCATATAGAAATGGCCATGTTGAAAGTAATTGGCGACTGGCTCAATGGAAGTGGTTGGACCTATGTGATGACTTCAGCCAATGTTACAACTGAGGGGCGTGCAGATGGTCTGCAGAAAGGTTCACACATATCAAGATGTCAGTGGGCACATCAAATAACAGCAGCAGTTCTGTTCATTCTTCTTGACAAGTCATATGCCGAGTACCAAATAAACACACCAGATGATGAACAAATAGGCTTCGATGATTGGTGTAAGCAGATGGCTTCCGAGCATCCTCAGTTCGATTACTGGTACAAAGTTTGGCAGTTGGAACTCCTCTTCCTACAGTTCCTTAGATCACAGCGTGAACAAAACTATGTTGCCTATGTGGAGTCGCTTCGAAAGATTATTCCGTGGATGTTCGCTCTTGACCACTATCATTATGCCCGCTGGATGACAGTTCATGTGAGAGATCTACTTGCCCTCGAATTTAACTGCCCTACCACACATGCAGAGTTCCTCAAAGGCAACTTTGTGACACAGAAAACCACGCACAAATTCTCTGCACTAGCCCATGATCAAGTTCATGAACAGCTGAATGCAATGGTGAAGGGAGATGGAGGCGTGATAGGTATCACTGAAAATGAAGCAGCACTGAGACGGTGGATGCTGGCAGGTCCAGAAACGGCTAGACTATTAATGGAGTATGATGACAAACATGTTATGAAAAAGAAAGACACAGAACGCCACCATGAACAAATACCAAGTGTGCAGAAGACTTTCCTATCTCAAGTCAAGAGTGTCATTAATGTGATGGAGGAACTTGGCAACCCATTTGCTGATACAGGCACAGACATCTATACACTTGATACCAAACAGATAATGTCCGATAGTGTGGTAGATACTATAAGGTCTGCAGAAGACATAGGCAAAACACAGTACCAGAAATTTGTTGCGGAGCGTATGGATGGCAATGTCACTGCATTCAATGACACCATACACAAGAACAATCTGCCTCTGTTGAATTCTAGTTCAGGAAAGAAACCGAAGTCCACTTCCAAGATTTCAAACCTGCATGATGATGTTCGTCTCTTCTCACGGTTATATATATCGTGTCAAGCTAGAGAAAGTGATATGGATACCTTCTTCAAGCATGAAAATCATGCTTGGCCTCCATCGTTGGCATCAAATGGTATCATGCACCAAACAAGCAAATCTGATTTGATGGAATGCTTGGAGTCATTGGTACCACAACAGGAAACTGTTCCAAACGTTGATGTCAAAATTGTTGACGGTGCTGCCCTTGTGCACATGCTTGACCCAAAGAAGTCCCTGCTTCCTGTCAAAACATTCCAGGCCTATTCACAATCGGTGTTCTTGCCCTATATAGAACATATGCTACAAGACGTTGTTCGCGTAGATGTTGTCTGGGATGTCTACTGGGATGACAGCCTAAAGGCACAAACACGACAGAACCGTGGATCTGGTAATCATCTCCGGGTCGACAATAACACCAAGATTCCTGCTAACTGGAAGAACTTCCTTCGCTGTGATGCAAACAAAGGCAGCCTGTTCCAACTTCTAGCCAATGCAATACAAGAGTTTCAACCCCCTCCACATAAGCAAGTGATCTCCACACATGGCCCGAATGCTGTATCATCTCACATCTCAGACCTGTCAGATTTGTTCTGCACTCACGAAGAAGCAGACACACGGCTCCTGTTTCATGCTTCCAATTCACTCCGTCATGGGTTTACCAAGCTGATGATACAAGCCACGGATACTGATGTGGTGGTTATTGCAATTGCAGTGTCAAGTGTTTTACAGGACTGTGAACTATGGATAGCATTTGGTCATGGTGCTAAACTACGTTACATCCCGTGCCACCTAATTGCCGCTGAATTAGGTAATGACGCATCATGGGGTCTTCTATTCTTCCACGCAATATCAGGATGTGATACTGTTTCTGCCTTCCATGGAATTGGAAAGAGAACAGCTTGGGCAGTTTGGTGCAGTATGCCTCAACTCAAACCAATTTTTGCTCGTTTATCCCATGCTCCAAGCCAGGTATCCCCAGACGATTTGGAGCAAATAGAGAGATATGTTGTCCTGTTGTATCAGCGAACATCAGCACTATGCCATGTGAATGAAGCCAGGAAGCAGTTGTTCACTCAAAACCGTAAAATGGAAAACATTCCTCCGACATTGCATGCCCTGGAACAGCATGTGAAAAGGGCCGTTTATCAGGCAGGGCACATCTGGGGACAGTCACTTATAGGAGACCCTGAAGTTCCATCACCAGATTTATGGGGCTGGGAGAGAGTGACGGATGATTCTGCATGGACTCCATGCTGGACCACTCTACCAAAGGCAGCCAAAGCTTGCCAGGAACTATTAAAATGTGGGTGCAAAAAGTCTTGTTCAAAAAGATGCAAGTGTGTCAAAGCAAATCTCGAGTGTACGAAGTTGTGCTTCTGCTCAGGACAGTGTAAGAGAGAATAACCAATCAAATATGAACATATGAGATACCAACATGATTATTTAATGTTTTAAGATAAGACACAATATTATTTTCACTTGTTATATTTTGATTATATCAATGATTAAAAAGGCGGCCATTTTGAATTTTCAACTTGTTGGTGTGAATATATATCTTATGGTATTTGGCATGTGTTGTATTGCATTCCTTGACCTCAAAAACATAGGTATAGACACCAAAATCATGGTAATCGGGGCACTTACAGCCGATTTATGAGCAAAAATATGTTTTCTGGCGGCCATTTTGAATTTTTGAGCGGGAACCATTGTTGTGAGATCGTGGTTCCCGCAATTTTTGAAATCAGCATACCCAAAATACCCTTAGGGCAAAGTTTCATGCTTCTTTCCGGAAGTGCACGCTCTTGGTAAAAAATGTTACATATCCGCCCCATCATGCAAAATACACATATAAGCTGGTTAGAATTTCTAACATTACAACAACATTATTAGAATATTCTAATAAGCATATCATAGTCTTTTATAAATATTCATATACATGACATTTCCTCAGTAACGGTGTTGGATTTTTCTTTCAAGTAATCATATAACAATATAAACGCACGTAAGAATAACTGTCTAATGTCAAGATACATCGTTCTCTTATCACTTTGGTAGACGATTTTTATTTTTATTAACATTACATTTCTGATGCTCCATCAAACACGGAGCAGCCTAGTAGACAATGTTCAAGTGTGTTTTGTTGTTGTTTTTTTTAACTTTTATTTTACAACGATTGCGTTGGCACGGATTAAAGAGTATATGTGGTCATTCGTGTGGGAGGAAACCGGAGTACCTGGAGAAAACCAACCTGTCCGATTTCGTTGGCACTGATGAAAGCGTAAATGTGGTCATTCGTGTGGGAGGAAACCGGAGTACACAGTACTATTGTTAATATAGAACTTGCTTCGCAATCGTTGTAAAATAAATAAATATAGTTTAAACTTAAAGTAGTAATCGACTCCAAAATAGAAAACGAAACATACCTGTGTTCTTTGGCAATACAGAGTGTACAGTACACCATATCATGCGTCCCACAGTACATTTCAATATCACGTTCCGGGTGGAAGTGACACTTGGCAATGTCTGGTGCCGCTTGCTGAATACGCCCGGAACCTATCAGATTATCATTTGCCATGCAAAGCAGATGATTTCTTGTAGCGGGAAATCGTTTGTGATACTTGGTACACGTGACACAGAGATACTGCTTACATTCTTGACAGTAGTGAGCAGCTTCCTCCGTGGTTCCGTCGTCCTCGCATGGGCTACATACCAATTCTAGTACTACATCGGAACCATCGTACATAGACAGATGTAAGTCACCACCCTCAGCCATTATTTGTCGATATCCTTATTTCTGGAATACACCGGTAATATATTAGAAACAAATTAAATTTAAATCTTATGTATAAAATGTTACCTGACGATAAGAACAACATTCAGGTATATAGATATACATATATATGTTTCTGTTGTAGGTATGCAGGTACATGTAAACATATAACTAACAACAAAATAGTATAATTATATGACTCCATGTTACAGGTAGCCCGGAAACAGGTGTTGATATATTTTGCCAGGACAGTCAAATAAATATAGTTTAACACCGAGACTATTAATTGGGCTGTATTGAGTTTCTGATATCATGTTGCCAGTTTTGAAAAAGAATGGTCATTGTGTATTAAGAGCCATAAACTATGGATACAGCAAAGGTCTTTCATCAATAAAACATTAAAATTCTTCAAATTTGGAGAATCATTGAGAACATGGATATCAGTTCTCTACAATTAGTCAATGCTGACCAAATATTTAGACTTGAAAAATGTATCATTTTACTATCAAGGCATTTCTCAAAATATTCTCGAAATAACAGATCAAAAATAATATATGTAAAGGACTTATAGATATAGGACTAACAGAGCATCAATGACATTATTATTCCCCATGTTTGAAAGCGACATTACATCGCAAATAGCTAATACAATACATTTAGTTCACGAATAAATGCATTGCTACTATAACTTCTTCCGAATACATTCAAACTTAACATTGAATCAATAAACAGTGTTTTTGTGGTCTACAAACTCTCAATAATGAAAGTAGGATTTCATATAAAGATCACCCACGCTCCTGCATTGGCGTTTGTTTGTCATTGGAGTCTATACTAAACGGGTGATACTGTCGTTTAGAGATATTTTAACTAAGATTAGTCTACAAATAAATAATTATGCATATGCACAAATGTGTAGTGGCGTCCGTGGTCCAGTGATAGAGCGTCGGATTTGGAATCGAACGGTCCCGGGTTCGATACTCGGTCAGGCCACGTATGTAGTGTCATTGAGCAAGGCACCTCACACACGTTGCTTAGTACTGGTTAATCGTTTAGGTCGGCTAAGCCTGTCCAGGAAAACATGTCTAAGTCCCCGCGAGGGGTTTAACATTAAAGGAACATACATACATACATACATACAAATGTGAGATATCACGGTAAATCTGTACCATAAATCGTGCCATTCAGGATACATGCGTTGTATTACGACCCTATTTACATAATTTAGATATGCCAACAAACCGCGTATACGACGTTTGTTTCTTAGTTGAAATACCCTGCTTTTAAGGCAAATATTTGGAAACAAATTATACCATAATTATAATAGGAAATTACATTTTGCAGATATTTGCGTTTTCACTGCAAGGAAGAAGATTCTATTTCTTCGTACATATTATTTTAATGTTTATATCTATTAATGTTTAATATTATGGTAACAGCACATCCCCGTTGGGTCGTTGGTGATATAGCGCGAAGGTCGAGGTGGAAGTCGTGATAGCGCAGTGGATGCGCGTTCGCTTCAGGTGCGAAAGGTCCGGAGTTCGAGCCCCACTGGAGCCGTTACGATTGTGTCCTTAGGCAAGACATTTAAATTCCACGTTGCCTCTTCTCTCTCCCTCGTGGCGATGGATTCCATCAAGAATGAGGTCTCGATAGTGATTTATATAAGTTGAAATAACTTGTTTCGCAATCGAGCTAAAATAAATTTGTATAAACTAAGGTCGAGGTATAAGCTTTTATCGTGTGACCCCACTAGAAAGTAGTTTTTACAATCAAGCAGACCATAATTTGATGATGTTTTACTGTAGAACCAGAGACTGTTTGCATTTCTTACTGTGATTGTGGTGCATCTGTGGCATTTGTGCTCATTTAAAGACGACTTTTTGTGCATTTATTTCAGAATTACTTGCTCCAGTGCATTGATGAGTAAACAGCCCTACATGACAGCTAGGATTCCTACGCGCTCCATTTTTAACCGGTGTTTGTTTACATTTGAAAATTGTGAAAAACTTTGATGGTGATGCCATGACTTACTTGTGTCTACCAGCAAGCAGCAGCCCTGGAGTTTACAGAACTGCATGCGGTAAATGTCGATTCTTGTTTGGAACTGAGCATTTGACTGTGACAGTTGATCGATTTACTATAGCGCGAAGAAGGGGTAATATTCAGTGGTGTGCATCCTTATATTGCGGTAGTAATTGACCTTTCTGCCGATTTTGATTGACAGCTGGCGTTAGCCAATCGCATCGCACCATTCGCGCACACCCCCGGCAACGGCTTATCGCCGCCATCTTGTTAGACAAACAATGCATATTAGACAAACTAGTAACGAGTAGACAAATTTGAAAAGGCGTGAATTTGATCGAAAATACGGGTTTAAAATTGTTTTAATGATGTTTGAAAATGTGTAGCTTTGGTGTGTGGGTTAGTTATAGTACAAAGTTAGTCGATATCCTGGTGATCGACGTTAAATTCAACCCATTTCAAAATCCTTGGACAAATCTAGAAGTGTGTATATGAACCACAAAATACCAGACAGCTGCTTTAAAAACAATGCATCTATAAAAACACCGACTGACCCCATATAGTCATTCTTTACTCGCAAACACAGCAATCAAATTTAAGCGTGTCACACTGTTTATTGGGAGTAATCAACAACTTACCGACTATCGGTACATCACAGAGTCTGCCGACTTTATAATATCCCTATTATCAAGATCAAAGTGTTGCACATCGGAATTTAGCACTGATTGTGCTAATTGGTCAATTATAAAATGTGTGCACATAATTATAGTATTGATTACTACACCGAGTCATTGTTTTATCGTTCGGTCAGACAAACGAATTATTTAGTAAAGTTTTAATCAAATCTGATAACGAGTGATCGTGATCTGAAATTATGTTTTGAAAAATAATTACAAATTAATTAATGCTGTCTGTCATTGACAATGATGAAAAGATGTAGTTACGGTCTGTGTGACAGTGATGGTAGATATCCAGATCGATTGATAGGTGACGTTAAATTCGTGCCATTTCCAAAACCTAAGACAAATCTTGAAACATGTCTAAGGTGAATTCAGTTGTGTGGACGACCAGCTGAATACATCCATAATTAATGCAAACAGATATATTTGCACAAAAGTAAGTTGAAATTAATTTATTTATGCATAATAAAATATTTCGAAAAAATATATTCTGCATTTATAGATTTACTGTTCACAAGAGATATGTGAGTATAATGGTGATTAAAATTATACATGTGGTTCATACATATTGTTGTGGATGGTGGACTAGGGATCAGATAGTAGTAATAGTACCCATGCATGTGCAGAGCTGTGGGATTCCCATATTAGCTCAAGTGAACGTACTGGTGTTCAGTTTTTGGGCCTAATGTTCGAGTCTTCTAGGAGGCATAGGGTCGAGTCTCTCAAGACGGTGGCATATTTCATTTCTTTTGATGTCAAAGTTGACACGATATGGTTGTTCACTCTTCCGTTGACTGCGAAAGCATTTTCCACGAACACTTAACACGTCCTCACCCGTTAAATATATCTGTACTTTAGAGAAATAACCTTTACTGAAGAACGTAAACCATTGCTGTCTTGCTCTCAACGAGATATTCTTATCTGGGTGAAATAAAACCGAGAAATTCGACGGAATTTTATCTAGATTAACTCGATGCAGGACTGCGTTAGACGCCATTTTGTTAGATAGCTTGTCTCGCGTGGTTACAGCGAGCACCGGTAACTATGGGGGGCGTGCCTAAGTAGCGTTTGCAGAAAGGTCAATTAAGTAGAGATATTACATGGTGAATTCGTTCTTGAGAGTGTACGGTGATTTGTATAGCCACGCCTCCATGCCAAAATTAAAAGCCGCTACCATACTATTTAGTTACATGCTTCACAGAGGGAGTGCGATGATAACATGCTCATATTCTTCCTAGTACACAAACTTGTAGGAGAGAACAACCACAGGAAACCACGGCGGGTTCATACAAGGACAATGCCAATCTTAGGAGTAGAGAAAATGTGCGGTGAATTTAATCAAAGTAATGAGAGTGCATGTATGATATGCGCATATCGAGTATCCCACCTATGGGTAATTGTCCTCTAACATAGCTAGGTAATGTTTACACACACGTGTGTAACAGGGGCCAATATATAGTAGGCACTCTGGCGTAGGTTCGTTATAGTTCTTTATTTACTGTTTCCGTATATGGAAAAAGGCCTAAAACATAAGTAAATACATACAAGAGCATATAAAAACAAAGTATAAAAACATTTCAATCATTGCATAAAACCAGACATATACCTGTAGAAAATCGATATTAATATAATACAAAACTTACCACAGTGTCTGTATGCAACTACTCAATATCTATTGGTAGACTATTTAGTATTATAATTGCTCTATAATTGTAACACGTTACTCGTAAGAGCTCTCCTGGGTTGTGACCAAGCACGGAGGTATAGTTGTTGAAAGAAATACATTAGTAACCAATCCATGCAGAGCTCTCATCCACGTTCATACAATCTTTCATTCATACAAATACAACAAACAAATTGGACACCGTACAAACATAGACTGACAAGTGTTCACGAGACAAAACACGTGCACAGCAAATTGCCCCGGGAAACACCTCTAATTTCCGTCTCCGTCGAATATCCCCGATTCAATTCCGTTGCATACGACATAAAGAACGAAGATACACGAATTTAAAAGGCAGTAAACGCATGCGCGATGTTTAAGTAGTTTTATAAATTAAGCTACGCCGTTCACGGTAAACCACGATTGTACTCCTATAGTACAACCTGTGACACGTGTATGAGAGAGCAGCCTCCGAAAAGCACGAGGCTGATCTCTCATACACGTGTGTGTATACATTACCTAGCTATGGTACACGACAGTTACCCATACTAACACGGCAGTTACCCACAACAGCCAGTACTAGGAAGAAGGTATGGTCGATATACACATATCATACATGCACTCTCACTACTTTGAAGAATGTCACCATACACTCTCTCTAATCCAAAGTATGGTAGTTTCCTCAATGAACCCGTGCTTTTCTGAGACTGATCTCTCATACACGTGTGTGGTACACATTACCTACCTCTGCTACACAATAGTTACCCATACTAAGCAGTGCTAGGAAGAAGTAACAAACGATACATGTAATATCACTACTTTGATGAATTTCGCAGACACTTGATCCACTCCTAAGTGTGGCATTTTCCTGTACGAATCCGTGATTTTCCTCATACTTATCCCTCTTACAAGTATATGTACACATAACATAGCTATGCTACTAGGAAGTAACTAGTACTAGGAAGGACGTTGAATTGTGATAAATCTACAGTATGGTAGTGTAATGGAGTAGGCGGGGTTAAAATATGAAAAAGAGCAGCATTTGACTGAATAAAACTATTTTTCCATTGATTGCATTGATATAGTCCGACCAGTACTAATTTACATAGTGAATGATTTTGGAAATCAATTAATCTATCATAGGTCTTCATCTTCACGTATAAGTTGACTTCAATCCATAGTTGTGTACACGCCTCTTTCTGTCAATCAATGGCATTATAGTGTCCATGCACTCTCACTACTTTCGGATATCCACGCACTCACGGGAATTGATATTGACCTTTGCATATTTTACCAGTGTACGTGTGCATAGATAGCCAAGTGCAATATATACTAAACTATTTACTTCGTTAAATGGAATTTTTGTCAATTAAATCTAAAATATTGTTTTCAACGAAATCGCGTATTGCTTAATCATAAATACAGCATCGTAAAAAAGAGATAGATCTATACAAAAGCTGTACTTACGTGCCAGTTGCTCTTGAATAGAGGGTGTACTACTTGTAAACGTGATAGTGAATGATGTTTGCCTGTTTGTGGACGGGGTTTGTTTCGTTTTTGTGTATATGTCACGTGACGTTATCCGATATAATCGGTTATGTCACATCCGGATCCCTGCCACTCGGCTTAGAGCTAGGACACAATAAAGGAGACTATAGCCCCCTACTCCTAAGGGACCACATATCCTCCAGAACTGGAAATTTGCCATCAAAATGGTCTTATACAAACATGATTGTGTACAATATATAGAAATACATGTAGATAACTATGCATATTTCTATATATTTATATTGTGCACATTCATGTTGGTATAAGACCATTTGATGGAAATTTTCCAGTTCTGTAGATTTATGGGGAAGATCTGGTCAGGAGAGGGGCTATATTCTCCTTTATTGTGCCCTAGCTCCACGCCGAGTGCCTATGAACCAAATACATTCCTCCCCTTTAAAGCAATTTAATGGTCTACTCTGCATAATACATATACATGCATACAGTCCGCAAATAGTGTGGCAAATTCCTTCTATATATAGATGCGTATGTATTACAGACAAAATACCTAGTCATGTTAGAATACAATTTAAAATATGTTCCGCTAATGTCAAATAGTTGTATGCCAGGAAACTACCCAGCTGGCACGTGAACAATCAGTCGTTATATCTACGTGCGCATCCGTGCCGGAAGCAGAGCTGAAGCGGACATCTTAAGTCTTCCTCCACTACTTAATGCTGTATGTTGCATTAGCTCCACTCAGATTTTACGAGGAATGCAATTCACCTTAGTATGGAGGCATGTATGCCGCCTTAGTATGGAGGCATGTACGCCACCTTAGTATGGAGGCATGTACGCCGCCTTAGTATGGAAGTATGTACGCCACCTTAGTATGGAGGCATGTACGCCGCCTTAGTATGGAAGTATGTACGCCGCCTTAGTATGGAGGCATGTATGTACGTCGCCTTAGTATGGAGGTATGTACGCCGCCTTAGTATGGAGGCATGTACGCCGCCTTGTATGAAGGCACATACGTCGCCTTAGTATGGAGGCATGTACGCCGCCTTGGTATGGAGGCATGTACGTCGCTATACTAGTAGGCACAATGGGGACATATATCAACATTACACACCTATGGCTCTATCTTCGCCTGACCACAATTTCTTCTATATATAGATATATTGATACTGCGCACGATCATCAGGGATAATCACGAAAGGTGGTGGGAAACTTGCATAGATCAAGGGCATACTACTAAGCTAGCAAAGTGGACACAAAACTTAAAACTATATACAAGAAATATAATCATAGAACAGTCTTAAAGAAAATGAGTTAGCCTGTTTTTTGTTTTCCTTGGAAAAGGCTTTTTATTCCGAAAATTCGGATGTAGAGATTACCACATAGTATGTGCAAGAAACAGTGATTATACTGAGTAACGTTTGCACATCATACTCTGTTCATGTCTAAAGCTAAAGGTTATGTCAACTTACTCGCATACATACTGTTTCCAAGCATACACAGTATGGTAGTGAATTCCATAACCTTTAAAGGTATGATCCTTTGAAAGAAGGAGTACTTCGTTGCATCAGTTTAAGATAGGGACCATCACCCCCATCCCCGTATACTGATGGATGTGGGACGAAGAACACCTTGTTGACATAGCGAGTTAGATAACAACGTCGATTGGGTAACGGTATGTATGTATCAATATAGATCAGCTTACAATCAGATTAAGAGGCAAACACATGTACACATACCTGCATGCACGGTGTTGTATGGGTTGGAATGAAAAGGCTTCCATCATCATCCCAACGTGACTCTGATTTGGGAATCCATTGATCGCAGATTCGATCCTCCGTCTGATCCTAATACAATTAACAGTCGTTCAGGTGCGACTTTATACCGAGATCTCGTCCCGGTGCTTTACACCGTGTACGTAAACGAACCAGAGGACATTCTGGAGTGGGTCTCTGTCTGTGTCATTGCACTATCCCCCAAACATCTAAAATGACTAATCTCTTCATGAGGCGTTGCTCATATGGGCAACCGGTAGCGACGATAAAACAATTTTATGAAGCAGGGCTTGTTGTTAGCTTGTATGGTAATATTAATGATATGTTGGGTCCAGTTGATGTCCTTACTAATGGTGACTGCTAGATTTTTGGAATCTTTTGTTGTTATGTAACATGTATGGATAAATGATGGGATTTCTTTTCATGTGGATTTTTAATATTTCACAGTTACCAGGATTACATTCCATTTTCCCCAAGATTCTAAGAGGTGTATGTCATATTGTAGTGTAAGCCTACGTGCGAAATCTCTCCTCTCTGGTAGATACGGTTATCTTTATGGCCCAAATACATAATATTCAAGAAGTCGGGGTTATATTTGATTGACAGTTAGAACTACATGTATTTAGGTTCTTGTCCAGGTGACGCATGTTTGATTCTGGTCAGGTTATATTTTATTGGCAATTAGAACTACATGTATTTAGGTTATTGTCCATGTGACGCATGTTTGATTCTGGACAGCTATATAGCCTACCAAGCTAAATTGACTCATATATCGATACTATAATTTATGTCTTTCGGTGAGATTTTAAACCGATGTCACGTGTCGTAAAAGAACCAGAGTATACTCTGGAATGGGTCTCTGTCTGTATCCATCAATTCATCACTGTCCTAGCCTCGACAGTCTATGTGTGCTAATGTGTTTAACTAGGTCATGCAAACCGGTACATGAATACAACTTTACATCGGCCGTAATAATAAATTTCTCCAACCAGAAGTGACGTCATTTTCGCGCGTAGTTTCATTTACCAGTATCTGATTTTATCTTAAAGATCATATTTTCTGTAAAATGTCATATCTTTTGCATCGTATCGGTCCTTAACATTCTCGTCCTAAGAATAAATTCAGAAATTCATGTAACGGTTGCTTATAAGTGGAGAAATACAATACAGTTTCCGTGTACTAGTAATTGGACCGCATATAATTCGGACACAATGTAAATTGAATGTTTATACTAGCCTACTAGGGACGTACTCTACTGTCTTTAAAACAAATAGCAGTCTCCGTAGTTTAAGCTTATAAACGATTACCAAACAATCTCTTAACAACTTTCATTAATCACTCTCGTTGGCGCTGATGAATGCATATATGTGATCATTTGTGTTGAAGGAAACCGTAGAAAACCTACCAGTCTGATATGGTGACCACCGTACCATCTCACATACTACCCAGTCTGAGGATCGAACACGGATTGCATTGGTGAGAAGCGAGCGCGCTAATCGAACAGCCAATACCAGTCTACATAGATAGAGTGGTGGAACCTATGCTCAGCGTATTTTAGTCCTATAAATAAGACTTCTACATAAAATTTTGTTTTCTGTTATTTCCACAGGGATTCGGCACGTTTGGGAGTACTAGTATATATATTTAAGTACAGGGATTCTACTCTGTGGGATGTCAGATTTCGCATCGATCATTAAATGGCCCTATCTGAAACAATTTTGTACAAAGCTGTCCAAATATAAGCCTATCCCGAGTCTTTATATTGTTCTTCAAATAAAACACAACTTTAAGCTGCGTGCATGTATACTTTGCAAACAATTTCCACAGACATTGGCCATAGCAGGTCACATTTCCATACTAGGACACAGGTTCTGTCAGCAACAAAAAAAAATCTTCGACGGGAGAGTTTTAACAGTGAATAACATTATCAATAAAATGTGTTTCCACTAACGTGTAGGTTTATTCGGCAAAAATGTACGTCAAAAAGATTTCGTAGCATTTTCAATTTGTTTTGAAAATTTCTAAAGCGGCGCAATTCGCGTTGAAACGAGCGTTCTGATTGGATTATGATTATTCTTCATATATAAAAAAACATCTTGTTACATTCTAATAATCTGACATCCCACAGAGTAGAATCCCTGTACTTAAATATATATACTAGTACCCCCAAACGTGCCGAATCCCTGTGCTCTAGGCTATAAATTATATTGCTGACGAATATAAACAAACAAATCATTGGGAGAATATTTCCACTGATACTGTGTATGAGCAATTCAACATATAATGACAATCCTTGAGCAAACAATGCCACAAATCATGCATTATGGATAGTTATACATGTTTGTTCATTTGTTTTGTATTGTTACTATTGTACATTGTATATATAGAATGCAATAAAATATGATTAAACTAAGCAATTCAGGTAGCTATCCGAATTTTAAAAATTACTGCTTCCATTTCTGATTAAGACCAATAATTGTTTTATTCAATGGTGTACTATATCAAAATAAGATATTCAACAAGTTATGGTGGATAAATAAAAAATAACAAGTACGCCATGCATAGGTCCCTGAAGTATTGAGTTACCCATATAAACTGGTGCCGACCCGACATCGTTGCGATAGCTGTATTGAGCAGCAAGGTCATGGTGATGAAGCTAAAACTGTCAACATGAGTTTTTTCAAAGTTGTTTTCACAACTTAAGAAAATACATGTAATAATATATGGCAAGTGCAATTAACATTTTATACTGGTTATGTATTGTATATGGAATTTACGCCAAGCATAGGTTCCACCACTCTAATGCATTATGGCAGTTTTGTTTCTGGCAGTTTCGTTCACCTATCAGCAGTGATCAAACCGACACATAAAACATTATTTCCATGACAACAGAAATACTAGTTTTATCTCAGACAAGTAACAAAAACCAATCCCAGTTATGAAAATTTACATTTTCGAACAAGGGACATCCTTGTTATAAATTTATGTATACCATTGAGGATCTACGTGTTACTACCCAACAATCTATATACAGTCTACAACCGTTATGACAAAGTCGGTTATGGCGAATTCTCCGGTTAAGTCGAAGTCGGATTAAAGTCCCGTTTCAGATTGTACATTGTACATAATTATAACTGGCTCTGTTAAATCAAACTTAGCATAACGGATGTTGCATTTATTAAGGTGTACAAAACATTTGTGCAGTCAAAAATGTGGGTAAACAGCAAATGTAATTATAATTTATATCCCAAACACACCTTAATTTATTCCTTATTATATTTTGTAGAGAATTGAGTGAATGATTAATCGAATCGTACAGCGAGCATGAGGATGCTGTTACGGTGAAACGTCACAGCCTTACAAGACATGACTATTTACATTTCAGACAACGCATGATGTCGGGCAATTTAACTGTAGACCAACGACGACGAATAGAAGAAAACAAGCAAAAGGCGTTGGCCAAACGAGCTGTGAAGTCACAGTGGGCTTCCACCAATCAGATTGCTTCTTCGGTCTCCGTTCCTATTAGATGCTCGGCTAAAACAGAAAATGTCCTCGCTAACTGTTTACCTGGAAGGCAGGGTGGACATAAAGCTAAAGCATTGTCTGGAACCACAAGTAGTTTTAATAAACCACAAGATAGAGTTGCATCTACTTCTGATGCTGAAAGTGACTCAAATAGAACACATGACAGGTTGAAATCAACCACAGGTCCTGTATATGACTTGAATAAATACTCGCATCACAGGTTACAAGAATTATCCACCATAGGGCCAACAAGCGGTTTAAACAAATCAAGGGATGGGTTAGAAATCCCTGCAGTGGGCTGTAGTAACACACTGGGTGGGTTAACATCATGTATCGGTCCTTCACGAGACTTCATTAAAACAAAAGATGGCATTTCAACAGATTCACATACCGGAACACACAGTGTAAATACCGGAACACACAGTGTAAATACTGGAACACGCAGTGTAAATACCGGAACACGCAGTGTAAATACCGGAACACACAGTGTAAATACCGGAACACACGGTGAACATACCAGAACACATGATAGTCTGGAGACTGGAAAAATGAATATCGACCAACCAGTTAAAGCGATTTTGCATAAAAGTAGTGAACCAATCGATAGCAATACCGCAAGTGGTGGAAAATCAATTTCTGCTGTATCAGCACATTCTATTAGATTGCCCAATAACACGGGTACAGTTTCAGGATCTTCTGCTAAGTTGCAAGGTACCAGCCTTGTGGTTCCTACATCACCTACTGGGCTAGGAGGAAGCAGTTCTAGCGGTGAGGGATGGTTGTCAAGCAGAGCTGTGACCAGGGGCTCAAACATACAATCCCCAGTGGATAAATCAACTAATAGTATTGATTACGATAAAATTGAACATAACAGACTGAATGCTCTAGCAAAGAGAGCAGAAAAGTTAAGCAAAAGCCCGGTGAAAAATGTTACCCATCCCGTATCAAGTTTCAGTCATAAATCACTGATTAATAAATACTGTAGCAGTAATCCAGGAGCATTGCAGCAAAATACAGAGTCCTGTGATAATACAGCATCCTTAAGTCATTCAGGGAAAGCATTGAACACTATTGCATCAGTCGACACCAGCAGCACAATACCAGCTGATATGAACAGATCTAGTGCTATGACACATATAAGAAATCAAGCAGGCCTCCCTGATTTGAAGAATGAATCAAGCAGCACAAGTCAGAACATATTCTCAGCATTTATTGGTACTCCAGTGAAGGGTGGTTGTTTTCTGGTCTCAAGAGACAGGTTTGAGGTAAAAGTTGGATACAGTGCACCTCTCGTACAGTTGTTTAAAGTTATGCAGACAAAGCTGTATGGTGAGTATTTACGTGGTAGCACATGACGTCATCAAGTGAGCGTTTCTGATTATCTGGTGTCCATCCGTCCGTACATTGTAAGACATCGCAGGTTCGATCCCCCGTCTCACCCTGATAAAATTAACAGTCTTTCAGATGGGACTTTAAATCGAGGTCTCGTGTCGGTGCTGTACGCCGTGCACGTAAAAGAACCAGAGGAAACTCTGGAATGGGTCTCTGTCTGTATCATTGCACTATCTTCCAAAACTCTAAAATGACTAATCTCTTCAGGAGGCGTCGATCATATGGGCAACCGGTAGCGACGATAAATAAACGTAAAACACACACATAAGGCATCGACTGTTTGTTAATTTGTTTCAGTACTTGGTGTTAATTTAATGTGAATTGATAGTAAACTTTAGACGTTACATCGACTACTAAATATGATGTCACATTAAATAATGTTGACAACTCTGGATCAAACGCAACAAACGAATAAAAGTAGTTTATTGTCATTTCTAGTTTTTCCTACAGAACTTTATTTGGCCATAAAACTTCACTCTTCCTCCGAAACCCTTCCACGCCAAAACAAAGCCCTTTGCATGCTGGCGGTTAGCCTGGGAACAGGCGTCGATATATTATGCCTGGTCAGTCAAATAAATATAGTTTAACACCGGGACTATTAATTGGGCCGTATTGAGCTTCTGATCATATTGCCAGAAGTTAAAAAGTGAAAAATCGACAAACTGGAATCCAGGCTAGCTAGCTGTAAATAAAATCACTTTTGCAAACAGCATAGAGTCAGATCAGACGGAACAAAACGTGCCATCAGATCAGGCTCTATATTGTTTGCTATTCGGTTATTGGAGCTAAATCATTTGGCTGAATAGCAAACAACATAGATCCTGATCAGATGCAGCTAAATCATTTGGCTGAATAGCAAACAACATATATCCAGATCAGCCGCGTCTGATCAGGATCTATGTTGTTTACAAATGTGATTTTATTGACTCAGCATGCAAAGGGTTAAATCCGAACATCACCTCTGGTTTGGAGGCTGTTTGATTTAGAAGGGATTCGCTGTAGATCTTTATTAAAGGTCTGTAAATTACACGCTGGTGAATTGCATTCGTTACATGTAGATGCTTCATTGTAAATTACACGCTGGTGAATTGCATTCGTTACATGTAGATGCTTCAATGTAAATTACACGCTGGTGAATTGCATTCGTTACATGTAGATGCTTCAATGTAAATTACACGCTGGTGAATTGCATTCGTTACATGTAGATGCTTCATTGTAAATTACACGCTGGTGAATTGCATTCGTTACATGTAGATGCTTCAATGTAAATTACACGCTGGTGAATTGCATTCGTTATATGTAGATGCTTCATTGTAAATTACACGCTGGTGAATTGCATTTGTTACATGTAGATGCTTCATTTGTATTTGTAGATGCAGTTACAAAGAAGTGGTCATTCAAACTCTCGGAATACCACAGTTTTAGTAAGTTGAACAGTTTGTGAAGGTCTGTATGTCATTTGTTAGCACATGTCAGGGTTCCCGCTGTCGTTCGCCAATTGCGACAAGAAAACAAATTTGTTGGGTACATGTTTTGTCAAATACATGGCTTCAAATATTTATTTGTGAACTATTTGGCTGTTAGTTGGCTCCAAGTTTTTTAAATTTGCTCCAGTGTTTTTCAATTGGCAACAGAAGTGGCGCAGACAAACATTCAGACAGAGGGATCCCTGCATTTTGCTGACTTCTCACCAATGCATCTGTTTGTTTGATCCCCACCTGTTGAGAATGGTACAATGTATTTTTAACTCATCGGAGCAAAGCTCATGTGAGATATTGTTACCGCAATGTGTTTGTCCGTAGTCTGTCATCCGTTGTCCGTGAACATCTTCAAAGTTATCTCCTCAGTAACCATTTATAGCCACCATTTATGGTCATGATACTTGGGTAGGTGGGGATTACATAATTGTTCAAATCATTTCACGAACCGCCAGCCGGATTTTGACGAATCTTGCTAGGAATTATCGATGTTCTTTCCAAGTTGTTCAAATGGTGACTACGGGATCAAAAATGAGCGTGGCCCGGGAGGTCAATATATTTGAGCGAATATGGTCTTGTCATATATCAAAACAAAGGTATCAATGAGGCGATCGCTGTGATGTGATTGTTACCAACATCATATGATTTAGTCAGTCATCCAAGATGACTTCCGAAAGGTCACAAGATTGTTCATTTATCATAGATTTCAAAATTCTTCTTCACCCAATTCACTTGGCCAATGGTAGCCAAATTTCACAGTAAATTCATATTCCATTGCTGTAGCCTTTTCAGATTTGTTAAAATGGAGGTTGTCGCGAATAAAAGATGGCAACTGTCTAAAAATAACACATATTGACAACATTTGGTAGGAATGATCAATGTACAATGCTCTTTCAAAGTTAGTGAACAAATGGATTAGGTACCGCAGTGAACAAATGGATTAGGTACTGCAGTGAACAAATGGATTATGAACCGCAGTGAACAAATGGATTAGGTACCGCAGTGAACAAATGGATTAGGTACCGCAGTGAACAAATGGATTAGGTACCGCAGTGAACAAATGGATTAGGTACCGCAGTGAACAAATGGATTAGGTACTGCAGTGAACAAATGGATTAGGTACCGCAGTGAACATATGGATTAGGTACCACAGTGAACAAATGGATTAGGTACCGCAGTGAACAAATGGATTAGGTACCGCAGTGAACAAATGGATTAGGTACCGCAGTGAACAAATGGATTAGGTACTGCAGTGAACAAATGGATTAGGTACCTCAGTGAACAAATCGATTAGGTACCGCAGTGAACAAATGGATTAGGTACCGCAGTGAACAAATGGATTAGGTACCGCAGTGAACAAATGGATTAGGTACCGCAGTGAACAAATGGATTAGGTACCGCAGTGAACAAATGGATAACTGTGCTACCATGTACCACTAACAAAGGTAACGAGGCTTTCACAGTATAAATGGGCCTGAAAATGTCCCGATTGTACTATCCCGATTGTACTATCCCAATTGTACTATCCCCGATTGTACTATCCCAATTGTACTATCCCCGATTGTACTATCCCCGATTGTACTATCCCCGATTGTACTATCCCCGATTGTACTATCCCGATTGTACTATCCCGATTGTACTATCCCCGATTGTACTATCCCCGATTGTACTATCCCGATTGTACTATCCCCGATTGTACTATCCCGATTGTACTATCCCGATTGTACTATCCCCGATTGTACTATCCCGATTGTACTATCCCGATTGTACTATCCCCGATTGTACTATCCCGATTGTACTATCCCGATTGTACTATCCCCGATTGTACTATCCCGATTGTACTATCCCGATTGTACTATCCCGATTGTACTATCCCGATTGTACTATCAAAGAACTGTTACATCCACCTATATCACGTACTTCATAATTATTTTCAGTGACGGCTGTGGGAAATTTAAAACCTGCTGTAGATATAGATCCTCTGCCAAAGGCCATCGTGTTGACCTTCAGTGGGCAGATAAGGGGAGATGATCCAGTTAGACATATACCAATGGCAGATCTGTTAAGAGTGGAACAGTCCTTGGTTAACTCCCTTATGTCATTCCAACGGGAGGGAGTAAAGTTAGTACATTTCTCACCCATACATGCAAATCGGAGGGTGTTGTTTAGTTTGACTCAGCATCACACCAACACCATCACACCACCATCAGCATCACACCAACAGCATCACACCATCAGCATCACACCTACAGCATCACACCATCAGCATCACACCAACAGCATCACACCATCAGCATCACACCAACAGCATCACACCATCAGCATCACACCACCATCAACATCACACCATCAACATCACACCTACAGCATCACACCATCAGCATCACACCACCATCAACATCACACCATCAGCATCACACCATCAACATCACACCTACAGCATCACACCATCAGCATCACACCACCATCAACATCACACCAACAGCATCACACCATCAGCATCACACCTACATCATCACACCATCAGCATCACACCAACAGCATCACACCATCAGCATCACACCAACAGCATCACACCATCAGCATCACACCACCATCAACATCACACCATCAACATCACACCAACAGCATCACACCATCAGCATCACACCACCATCAACATCACACCATCAGCATCACACCATCAACATCACACCATCAGCATCACACCACCATCAACATCACACCATCAGCATCACACCATCAACATCACACCTACAGCATCACACCATCAGCATCACACCACCATCAACATCACACCATCAACATCACACCATCAGCAACACACCATCAGCATCACACCATCATCATCATCACACCACCTACAGCATCACACCATCATCATCACACCACCATCAGCATCACACCACCATCAGCATCACACCATCATCATCATCACACCACCTACAGCATCACACCATCATCATCACACCACCATCAGCATCACACCACCATCAGCATCACACCATCAACATCACACCATCAGCATCACACCATCAGCATCACACCATCAGCATCACACCATCAACATCACACCATCAGCATCACACCATCAGCATCACACCATCAGCATCACACCATCAGCAACACACCATCAGCATCACACCATCAGCATCACACCACCATCAGCATCACACCATCAACATCACACCACCATCAACATCACACCATCAGCATCACACCACCATCAGCATCACACCATCAGCATCA
>CM026394.1:56351063-56380691 GCA_014843695.1 Archivesica marissinica | reverse complement strand
GATTTATTATCGATATATGGCCACTAATTAGATGACTGTATTTGATTTAATATCGATATGTGTCCACTAATTAGATGAAAGTATTTAATTTAATATCGATATGTGTCCACTAATTAGATGACAGTATTTATTTAATATCGATATGTGGCCACTAATTAGATGACAGTATTTGATTTATTATCGATATATGGCCACTAATTAGATGACTGTATTTGATTTAATATCGATATGTGTCCACTAATTAGATGAAAGTATTTAATTTAATATCGATATGTGTCCACTAATTAGATGACAGTATTTATTTAATATCGATATGTGGCCACTAATTAGATGACAGTATTTGATTTATTATCGATATATGGCCACTAATTAGATGACTGTATTTGATTTAATATCGATATGTGTCCACTAATTAGATGAAAGTATTTAATTTAATATCGATATGTGGCCACTAATTAGATAACATTATTTGACTTAATATCGATATGTGGCCACTAATTAGATGAAAGTATTTGATTTAATATCGATATGTGGCCACTAATTAGATGAAAGTATTTGATTTAATATCGATATGTGTCCACTAATTAGATGAAAGTATATGATTTAATATCGATATGTGGCCACTAATTAGATAACATTATTTGATTTAATATCGATATGTGTCCACTAATTAGATGACAGTATTTGATTTAATATCGATATGTGGCCACTAATTAGATGAAAGTATTTATTTAATATCGATATGTGTCCACTAATTAGATGACAGTATTTGATTTAATATCGATATGTGGCCACTAATTAGATGAAAGTATTTGATTTAATATCGATATGTGTCCACTAATTAGATGACAGTATTTGATTTAATATCGATATGTGGCCACTAATTAGATAACATTATTTGATTTAATATCGATATGTGGCCATTACTTAGATGCCAGTATTTGATTTATTATCGATATGTGGCCACTAATTAGATGACAGTATTTGATTTAATATCGATATGTGGCGACTACTTAGATGACAGTATTTTATTTAATATCGAATTACCTATGTACTGACATTTCAGCTCTGTATACAGCATTTATTTATTTAATTTTTCATTAAGTTGAATGTTCCCCCTCAGACATAGATTGGTCCAGCAGGAAGAAAGGTGAATGTTCACCCTCAGATTCAAGGCGTAACCGAGCTGGCAATGAAACGTGTATAATGGCCAACAGGAGAATAAGAGAACATACCAATCAGTGTGCACTGGTGTGGGACAAGGATATGTCGTATGTAAACTAGAAATAGCCTCGTTTCTGATCACATATTCTGACCACTCAAGTGGAATACCAGTGTCCCACACCAGTGCATGTGAATGATACTCTTAATCCCTTAAGTTAACGACGACGTGACCTAAACATCTGTATTGAAATTGTAACTTCTAAAACGCATGGTTTTCTTGGTATTTTCAAAAGACGTTCCCACAGTAACGCAATTTAATTACATGTACTATCTTTGATTCTTGAATTTGTTCACACCGCTGTGGATACTGGCATCAGCACTGGCATTGTACCATGGGACTGCAATCTAAGTGCGTCTACTCCTGGTTTTGATGGAAATGTGCAGTTTATTGGTATTCAGAGTGCATTATGGCAGGTTATTGATTCCCCAATGTACTTCAGTGAATTCTCCGTCTCAACTAGTCACCTTATCGTCAGAGTAAGTAAGAATCAAATTGATTTATGAGGAGTCGGTGACATAATTCCTTTGCAGAAGGTAGCGTTACTATTGTCCAAGGTTTATCTCCGTAATTTGAAGAAATAAATTGTTAAATGTTTCTATCGACATGTCTGGGAATTTGATAGGTGATTATGGTACGCTTAGAGAACTAATGTCCTATTCTGACTGGAATTCTCTGAGATCGGTATCTGACTGGAATTCTCTGAGATGGGCAGATATCTGACTGGAATTCTCTGAGATGGGCATATATCTGACTGGAATTCTCTGAGATGGGCATATATCTGACTGGAATTCTCTGAGATGGGCATATACTGACTGGAATTCTCTGAGATGGGCAGATATCTGACTGGAATTCTATGGGTAGATATCTGACTGGCATTCTCTGAGATGGGCAGATATCTGACTGGAATTCTCTGAGATTGGTCGATATCTGACTGGCATTCTCTGAGATGGGCAGATATCTGACTGGCATTCTCTGAGATGGGCAGATATGTGACTGGAATTCTCTGAGATGGGCAGATATCTGACTGGAATTCTCTGAGATGGGCAGATATCTGACTGGAATTCTCTGAGATGGGCAGATATCAACCAATACGCCAACACTCTTTCTAATGAAATCATTGAACTGTTCAAAGACTGTTATCCTAAATCGAAACACACTTGCCACAGGAAGCGATCGAAACACACTTGTCACAGGAAGCGATCGAAACACACTTGTCAAAGGGTGCGATCTAAACACACTCATCAAAGGAAGCGATCGAAACACACTTGTCACAGGAAGCGATCTAAACACACTTGTCAAAGGGTGCGATCTAAACACACTCGTCAAAGGAAGCGATCGAAACACACTTGCCACAGGAAGCGATCTAACCACACCTGTCACAGGAAACGATCGAAACACACTTGTCACAGGAAGCGATCGAAACACACTTGTCACAGGAAGCGATCGAAACACACTTGTCACAGGAAGCGATCGAAACACACTTGCCACATGAAGCGATCGAAACACACTTGTCACAGGAAGCGATCGAAACACACTTGTCACAGGAAGCGATCGAAACACACTTGTCACAGGAAGCGATCGAAACACACTTGTCACAGGAAGCGATCGAAACACACTTGTCACAGGAAGCGATCGAAACACACTTGTCACAGGAAGCGATCGAAACACACTTGTCACAGGAAGCGATCGAAACACACTTGTCACAGGAAGCGATCGAAACACACTTGTCACAGGAAGCGATCGAAACACACTTGTCACAGGAAGCGATCGAAACACACTTGTCACAGGAAGCGATCGAAACACACTTGCCACAGGTAGCGATCGAAAACACTTGCCACAGGAAGTGATCGACACACACTTGTCAAAGGAAGTGATCGAAACACACTTGCCACAGAAAGCGATCGAAACACACTTGTTCAAAGGAAGCGATCGAAACACACTTGCCACAGGAAGTGATCGAAACACACTTGTCACAGGAAGCGATCGAAACACACTTGCCACAGGAAGCGATCGAAACACACTTGCCACAGGAAGTGATCGAAACACACTTGTTTAAAGGGAGCGATCGAAACACACTTGTTTAAAGGGAGAGATCGAAACACTCTTGTTTAAAGGGAGCGATCGAAACACACTTGCCACAGGAAGTGATCGAAACTCACTTGTTTAAAGGGAGCGATCGAAACACACTTGTTTAAAGGGACATGAAACGAACCATAATGAGCAACTGAAAAAGCTTATCAGGAAACGCAATACTATCTTTTTTCGACATTTGCATCGCAATACAATACAATAATTGTATTAATTCAGTTCATGTTTATATGATATTATGATTGACAAATAAAAGAAGACATATACATGCATATATATGTGTGTTTTATGTTTATTTATCGTCGCTACCGGTTGTCCATATGAGCGACGCCTCCTGAAGAGATTAGTCATTTTAGATTTTTGGAAGAAAATGCAATGATACAGAGACCCATTCCAGAGTCTCCTCTGGTTCTTCTACGTGCACGGTGTAAAGCACTGACACGAGAACTCGGTTTAATGTCCCATCTGAAAGACTGTTAATTTTATTATGGTCAGGCGGGGGATCGAACATGCGATCCCTGGATTACCAGTCCAGCGTGTTACCGCTGACTATAGATATGTCTGTAATGCATATATATGTATATGAACTATACATAACTATGAGACTAGTGTTGGTTAGAAAGTTATTTTCCCATCGGGAGAGTAAGCTGTTATTAAAGGTTTCAAAAATAAATATGATTTTGATAATGCATTACTTAAAATGTTCTACTATTTCTTTCATAAATAGACATAGTTTTTCTTCCGAAGATTTCTTCCGAAGACAACCGCAGATCAAACATGACCCTAATAAAATTAACAGTCTTTCAGGTGGGACTTTAAACCGAGGTCTCGTGTCGGAGCTGTACATCGTGCACGTAAAAGAACCAGAGGAGACTGGAAAAGGTCTCTGTCTGTATCATTGTACTATTCGCCAAACATCTAAGACTTTTCATGAGGCGTCGCTCATATGGGTAACCGATAGCAACGATAAATAAACGTAAAACATCACATCAAACATGATTGGACAGGCCTCCTTCATCTTAGAAATCAAATATATCCCCACATTAAGATGCACTGTATCAACTATCTAGCAATACAGTGGCAATATGGAAGTCTGACGACAAACAGGTTGATGAACTTGATTTAAATAATTTATTGAAAACCGCATCTTGATGTTCTATTCTATATCTCTTCTTGCTTACCCTAATATAATTATAGCGGACACAGATAGCAATGCCGATCTTCAGAACGATTTATTCATAGGGCTGACAGGAATTGATGATAACTCTAAACAACAATTACGGAATATGCCGATGAGCGAATATCCGATAGAGGCTGATATTATTTTAGCGCAAGAAGAAATCCTATCGGTTTTAAAACAATTCCCTTTGGACAGCTGCTGGTCCATATATCATTAAAGATTCTTTAAACTTTATTTATGTTACAACGATCGCGAAGCACGTTTTAACAACTTATATTATTTACTCTCGTTGGTGCGGATGAAAGCGTAAATGTGGTCATTCATGTGGGTGGAAACCGGAGTACCCGGAGAACAATATTTTATATTATATTTATTTTAGATTAGGAGTTTAGTGCGATGATACAGACAGAGACCCATTCAGGGGTATCCAGTGGATTTTATACGTGCATGGTGTAAAGCACCGACATGTGACCTCGGTTTAAAGTTCCATCTGAAAGACTGTTAATTTTATTAGGGTCAGACGGGGGATCGAACCTGCGATCCTTGGATTACCAGTCCAGCATGTTAACCCTTGGACTACAGATCCGTCTGTATGAATGTGTACAATATCATCTGAAGTAATAATAGTAGGAATATTGATTAGTTTGTTATTGTTAAGCAGCCACCTGTGCTAAGCAGCCACTTTCTGTATTTCCCTTGGCTGGCTGCTTAAGACAGGTTTGACTGTACACATGTATTACCAAATAATCAACCAGGTGCACCTCAGAGCAGTATTGCAGGCACGGGCCGTGCCCGAGTGAATCCACCAACCTCCTCGAGCCAATTGGATAGATTCCTCTCACAGCTTCAAAAAAACATTTAACGAGATATCCTGAAATAACCTATGGCATTAATCAAATGCTTGCATTACGTAGTTATTAAACAAATTCTATAATTGTGGATTAAATAAGCCCCGACTAACAGACGTTCCATTAACATAGCCTCGAACTTGATACGTAATAATGTTCATAGAGTCTACAGATCATTTATTTAATCCATCTCATTTCTGAGTGTAATTGCCTTCAAAAGATAATGTTAAATTGTTAATTCCAGGGAAACTATGAATATTAATTGTTTCGAACCTCAAATATTTCATCGTCATTGTATTTGACATAATACAAGTAACGGAGACGAGATCTTACGTGAAGAAGTAACGGACACGAGATCTTACGTGAAGAAGTAACGGACACGAGATATTACGTGAAGAAGTAACGGACACGAGATCTTACGTGAAGAAGTAACGGACACGAGATCTTACGTGAAGAAGTAACTGACACGAGATCTTACTTGAAGAAGTAACGGACACGAAATCTTACGTGAAGAAGTAACGGACACGAGATCTTCCGTGAAGAAGTAACGAACACGAGATCTTACGTGAAGAAGGAATGTAGTTTGTGTATACAAGTAACGGACACGAGATCTTACGTGAAGAAGGAATGTAGTTTGGGTATACAAGTAACGGACACGAGATCTTACGTGAAGAAGGAATGTAGTTTGGGTATACAAGTAACGGACACGAGATCTTACGTGAAGAAGGAATGTAGTTTGGATTACGAGCAGTATTTTAATAATATGTTATTGCTTATTTGATATACAATACACTTACAAATATAAACATGATCAATATATATGAACAAAATGATTGTGCCCTTAGGCAAGGCATTTAAATTCCACGTTGCCTCTTCTCTCTCCCTCGTGGCGATGGGTTCCACCAGGAATGAGGTCTCGAGAGTGATTAGTATAAGTTGTAAGAACTTGTTTCGCAATCGAGCTAAAATAAATTTGTATAAACTAACAAAATGATACAAATGTAATGCTATGTTTTTACTTGAACACCGTGAGCATAAAACATATATAAGACATTGGGTTGGGTAACAAGTTTTACAAGGTTTAGCTAGTGTCCTCCCCAATACACCAGATTGATGTTAACAAAATGATTGTAGCCAATGGCCATGTGTATTGTAATGTGATAGGTATAAACAATTAATACGTTGCTACCATAAAGCCTGTCTGTCATCCTATAACTTCATAGACCTACACATCCCTATAGGTCCATATTAACCGGAAGTTACTAACGCACACAGTCTATCCTTCCCATGAGCCCCATTGTTATCCGCCATTGATTATACATCAATGCATTTGACATTCGTGGGTGTAAATATATTTGAAATGTATTTACAGACTTGGCTTTAATTGATACAACCAACCCTCGAGAGAGAGGAGAAGAGAGAGAAGAGAGAGGGAGAGAGAAGAGAGAGAGAGAGAGAGAGAGAGAGAGAGAGAGAGAGGGGGAGGGAGGGATGAAGGGCGGAAGGGATGGATGGGGAGGAGAGATATAGATATGAGAGGGGGGAGAGAGGAGGAGAGGGAGGGAGGGAGGGAGGGAGGGAGGGAGGAAGGGATGGAGAAATATTGTATGTGTATGTTATATGGTTTACAGTTGTATGCAACAATTGTTGTTGTCGATTTATCGATGCATCTACGTCTATATAACGGACACCTAGTCTAGGAGTACATTCCAAGAACCGATGGTTTTATCAATATACGACCACTAACAAACACGATAAGCCATGTTTACTAACTGGTTTATTTGTTTATTTCAATTAATTCCTCGCGTCTATGCATAACTCGTGGTGTACATGCCATCTACATATAATGTGTGGACGTATAGACAACCTGCAAAGCCGGAAATCACATGGGAGACATAGTGACACATCTTAGTGTAATTAGGACAAACGTAATAAATATTTTCAAGTGACACATTATCTCCCCCTCTCTCCCCCTCATTCCCCTATCGCTCCCTTCCTCCCTCCCTCTAGTCCTCTCCCCTCCCTATCTCCCCCTTTACCTCCCTCACCCACTATCCGGCTCTCCCTCTCTCTCCCATCCCCTCTTTCCCCTTTCTCTCTCCCCTCCCTCTCCCCTCCTCTCCCCCTCCTCATATCTCCTCTCTTGCTCTCCCCCCTCCCTCTCTCCCCCCTCTTTCTCCCCCTCTCCTCTCTCCCTCTTTCCCCTCCTCTCTCCCCCTCCCCTCCCTCACCCTCCCTCTCTCCCTCTCGCTACTCTCGCTCTCCCCCTCCATCCCCTCCATCTCACTCCCTCTCTCCCTCCCCTCCCTCCCCTCCCTCCTTCTCTTTCTCTCTCCCCCCTCCCTCCCTCTCTCTCGCTCTCCCCTACTCTTCTCCCCCTCCCTCTCCCCTCCTCTCCCCTCCCTCTCCTATCTCTCCCACTCCCTCTCGCTCTCCCCCTCTCTCTCTCCCCCTCCCCTATCTCTCTCCCACCTCTCTCCCCCTCCCTCCCCGCTCTCTCGCTCTCCTTCCCCTCCCTCCTCCTCCCCTCCCCTCCCCTCCCTCTCTCTCCCACTCCCTCTCGCTCTCCCCTCCCTCTCTCCCCCTCCCCCCTCCCTCTCTCTTCTCTCTCTCTCTCTTTCTCTCTCTCCCTCTCTCTGTAAACTGAACCAAATGCATGGAGTGTGATATTGTTAGAATTATTTCCATCTACAGTTCTCTTTCATTCACTGACATGAAAATCGGCCCCAATTGTCAGAATAATACTATAGAGATCAATACGCCGTCTCCTTGTGAAATATCCTGGAGTTAAACTCACTTTCAGACCATTATATACTAATTTCTTACGTTCTGGCACTCACATCCGTGCTAAACAGGCATTTTGACATTGTAACGGCCACATTGCGTGCAGCATAAATGGATAAACTCTACATACAATAGCCTGTCTGACTCTTTAAGTAGGATTTCCTTTCCCCTGCACATTTCGGAGGTTTTAAAACAGATTTATACACGTTTCATTGATACTTAAGTAATTGATGATCGTATGATATAATTAATTAACGTGTGTTACGAGATTAACGTGGGCTGCGCGAGATTAATGCGTGCTACGAGAAACACGAGGAACAGTTCACAGGCCCAATCCTACCCAATCCTACCCAGACAACCTCACATTTTTCACATACATACATACATAAATAAATTATCGGAAAATTATATTATTATAACTGAAAAAAAACTGCATGCAAGTTATATTTAATAAATGTGGTCATTGATATATATATATGTTATATTTCGGGTTTTACGCCTGCATCAGCACCATTTCGGGCTATGTCGCCGGCGGGCAGTTTACCTAACAACACCTTTCCTGGGCAGGCTCCAGCGGTTAACCAGTACTTGGGTGCATCAACCTCCGTAAGAAACTGCCAGCTTTTTCATATAAATGAGACACGGTCTGAGCGGGGCTCGAACCCGTGACCATCAGTGATGATAGGTTACAGTGGTATACAAGTCAGCGACCGTAACCACTCGACCACGAAGGCGGCCTGGTCATTGAACGTCTCTGATTGGTCAACTGATGTCTAATTTCCCTCTACTCAACAAGTAGTCCATATCGTTTCGGTAAGCCATGCAGTGACTGTATTATAGCGATGATTCTATCCGTCGTCCATCCCAACATTACTTCTTACATATAAAACACGTATATTTCTGTTCCATTTACCGTGAAACACCCGAGAGTATGTGACGTCTTATTTCCGGAGAGTAAGTGACGTCTTATTTCCCGAGAGTCAGTGACATTTTATTTCCCGAGAGTAAGTGGCGTCTTATTTCCCGAGAGTAAGTGACGTCTTATTTCCCGAGAGTAAGTGACGTCTTATTTCCCGAGAGTAAATGACGTCTTATTTCCGGAGACTAAATGACGTCTTATTGCCCGAGAGTAAGTGACGTCTTATTTCCGGAGACTAAATGACGTCTTATTGCCCGAGAGTAAGTGACGTCTTATTTCCCGAGAGTAAATGACGTCTTATTGCTCGAGAGTAAGTGACGTCTTATTTCCGGAGACTAAATGACGTCTTATTGCCCGAGAGTATATATCTAACACTATTCCAAATAATTGATCTTCATTTCAATCAGAACATATCGATTATGTTAAACATTCATTACTGAAGAACCCCTATGGATAGATATCCTTCAACTTTGAACATGACCCACGATTTCATTTCACTATGGTTACAACTACCTTGGAATAAAAACCACCCTTTAAAACGTGTTCATAAAAACCAGCTTGTTATCAATTCATTTTAACATGTGATATATGTAAGAGTTTGTTTTGTTATTTGTTTGTTATTTGTTTGTTATTTGTTTGTTATTTGTTTGTTATTTGTTTGTTACATGTTTGTTATTTGTTTGTTATTTGTTTGCTATTTGTTTGTTACATGTTTGCTATTTGTTTGTTACATGTTTGTTATTTGTTTGTTACATGTTTGTTATTTGTTTGTTACATATTTGTTACATGTTTGCTATTTGTTTGTTACATGTTTGCTATTTGTTTGTTACATGTTTGTTACATGTTTGCTACATGTTTGTTACATGTTTGTTATTTGTTTGTTACATGTTTGCTATTTGTTTGTTACATGTTTGTTACATGTTTGTTATTTGTTTGTTACATGTTTGTTATTTGTTTGTTACATGTTTGTTATTTGTTTGTTACATGTTTGTTACATGTTTGTTATTTGTTTGTTATTTGTTGTTATGTGTTTGTTATTTGTTTGTTATTTGTTGTTATTTGTTTGCTATTTGTTTGTTACATGTTTGCTATTTGTTTGTTACATGTTTGCTATTTGTTACATGTTTGCTATTTGTTTGTTACATGTTTGCTATTTGTTTGTTACATGTTTGCTATTTGTTTGTTACATGTTTGCTATTTGTTTGTTACATGTTTGCTATTTGTTTGTTACATGTTTGCTATTTGTTTGTTACATGTTTGCTATTTGTTTGTTACATGTTTGCTATTTGTTTGTTATTTGTTTGTTATTTGTTTGTTATTTGTTGGTGATTTGTTGGTGATTTGTTGGTGATTTGTTGGTTATTGTTGGTTATTTGTTGGTAAGAACAGAACATCTCTTTTATTTCACTCTATACATGTATAAACATGCAAATATGAGGTTTTCACAATTGACAAAACATACAAACGAGGCTACAATACATTTAGACATACTGAGAAATATACATTTTATCAAAATATATCCGAAAACAATTGAATATTAAAATTAACAGTCTTAGCAAAGGAGAACGCTACATTCTAACCTTTTGGATAATACATTTTACGAACTTACATAATTTAATGAATTCTGGCTTATTTTTAGTACACATTAGATTTTCCAGTTTAAACATGTTTGGTCTACGGTAATATATAGGCTTCAACAATCTGTTCCTTTCGTCGTTAAATTGCGGACATTCAAATAAATAATGGAATTCGTCGCCAATTTTATCCTGACAAATGTTACAAAATCTTTGATTTATAGGCGTTCTTAGCCAATTTCCAGTTTCTATTGGTAGTCGATGATTTCTAGTTCTAAATTTTATAAAATAGTACAAAAGTTGATTTCCTAACTCCGCTAAGTAGGGTTCGATACCGAATGTCTTTTTAAAAACTCTGTAAAACATACGAGTACAATTAAATTTTACTTTATTAATTATTACTCGAGTTATCAATTTTAGAATACCATTCATTAAGAAATAAATCTTTTAATTTTTGTTTCACAGCCAGTTTAAGCCAATTAAAATTTGTTTGTATATTGTCAAACCACACATTTACAAGGCCACATTTTATCAGAATAGTTTAAACATTGTACATCCATGGATATATTTTTTTAAATGTGTCATCATCTAGTCCAATTGTGGAAAGTAGTGTTTGTTTATAAACAAGTGTAGATAATTTTTGGACTATTCCATCATTTGTACAGAGTTTCGACCAGAATGCTATAACCCTTGCTTCAATATCGAGTGACAAGGGCATACATCCAGTTTCTCCATAGACAAAATAGTTAGGGGTTGATCTTTTTAACTTAAGTATATGTTTTAAAAAATTTAATTGTACTCGTTCTAACTTTATATTTAAATTTCCAAATCCCCATATTTCTGCTCCGTATAGTAAAATTGGCTTAATTGTTTTATTAAATAACTCAATTTGTAAATCTATTGGAAGGTTAAGGCGATTTGCATTTTTGATACATTGCTCTGGTAGCTTGATTTACTATATGTTTTTTTCCGTTTAAAAAGGATTCACTTCTATTAAAATATATACCAAGATATTTGTACTCGTTTACTGCCTCTATGGGTTCATTTTTAAATGTGAAATTATAGACAGGCTGTCTTCCTTTGGAAAATACTACTATTTTTGTTTTGGAAGTATTAACTTTGAGTTTCCAGTTATCACAGTACTGTTCGTATGTATTTAATGATTCCTGTAGATCGTTTGCTGATTCAACAATAATAACTGTATCATCCGCATAAAGCAGAATAAATATTTTTAAAAGACTGAAAAGTTCGTTTGTATTTCTTTCATTTTCCATTATTATTCCTTGTACATTTCTATTATGTTGAAAGAAAGATTCCAAGTCATTCAGAAATAATGAAAACATCAAAGGAGATAAGTTTTCGCCTTGACGTACGCCAATGTTACACGGGAAAAAGTTAGAAAAATTTGAATTTACTTTGACACATGACTTTATATTACTATACATATTTTTAATAACCTGGAGACATTTTCCATTTATATTTGCGTTTACTAATTTTTTCCATAAACCATTTCTCCACACAGTGTCAAATGCTTGTTTTAAATCAATAAAGGAGCAAAACAACTTTTTTCTGTTCTTATTGAGATATTGGATAATGTGCTGTAAAACGAATAAATGGTCTGTTGTTGAGAATCCTTTTCTGAATCCTGCTTGTGTATTATTAAGTATATTATTTCTTTCAACATAGTCTGTTATTCTTTTATTTAAGATACAGGTAAAAACTTTTCCTAGACAGCTTAACAATGTTATTGGTCGGTAGTTTTCGGGTTTTGTTATATCACCTTTATTTTTATATATGGGATTAATAATACCAATGGTCCATAGTTCTGGAATAATACCAGTGTCATAAATGAGATTAAAAAGTTTAACATAAATTATTTTCATTAAAGAAAACGATGCTTTTATTTGTTCATTTACTATTTTATCATAGCCACTAGCTTTGTTATTTTTCAGGTTTTTAATTGCGAATTCTATTTCATTTTCTGTTATAGGTACATTTACCTCCTCGTTATTTCCATTTGCTAGGTTATTTTCCATTCCACCATTATCATTAGTGTTATCGTCATTTACAAAATTTACATTTTTAAAGAAATCGCCTCGTTTTTCTTATTTGATTTTTTATTTAAAATTTTCCAATATTTTCTAGGATCTGTACTTTTTACTTCACGCAATTTCTTTATATTTGATCTTTTATGTTTATTGTAAAATTGCTTTAATGTACTTTTATAAATTTTTGCATTTCTTTTTAGATTTTCTTTTGTTTCGTTATTTTTTCTTAGTTTATAAAGATATTTTGCCGTGTGAAAATTCTTTCTTGCTTTATTACACCTTGGTCCAAACCAAGAATATGTATTAATAGTATTGTTGGTATGATTATTTTTAACATTTGTATAACCAAACGTTTCACTAGATGTCTTTAAAAATAACGAGGATATATCCTTAACTATATCGTCAACATTTTGCTGGCTAAAATTACGTTCAGCTGTAACATCTTCAATAGCGTCTTGTATACTTTGTATTTTAGCCATATCAAGTTTCGTTATAAAATCATCTGATTTAGTTCTATCCCATAGTTTTACAACATGTTCTCTATTGTGTTCATTATTACTAGTTTTTACATAACTTAAAGTTTAAGCTTAATTCCACTGGATTATGGACATCTGACAATAGGGGGCAACAGTCTAATACTTGTAGATCTATAACATGTTTAAAAAGATTAGAGTTGCAGACAAAGTAGTCAACAGTACTTGTTCCTTTACATGTTGTTTTGCCTTGGACATCCATGTTTGTTCTACCGTTTAAAATGTATAGATACTTAAGTTTTAAAAAATCAAGAAACTGATTTCCATAGTTATTTGCTGTTGGTTATTTGTTGGTTATTTGTTGGTTATTTGTTTGTTATTTAGGTTTAATGTCGCAAGGGTAGCTACGGTCATATAGCGACTCTCCAGGTATCAGTGGAGGAAGACCGGGATGCGCTTCCAAGAAGTATTTCAGACACGGACGGACATACGGTTAGAACCACAGACCTTCCGCAAGACAACTACATAGCTTCAGCATATGAACAATTCAACACGCCAGTGGTATTCGAACCTACAGCGGTAAGTGGCACGTGATATGAAGTCAACTAGCTGAACCACTTGGACTCGGAGGTCAACCTCCTGCTACGAGAGGTACCAGTCTACAAAGACATCAGTTACCAGTCACATGAAGGTCTTAGCCTGGGTACCAGTCTGTCGATTTTAATATTTTTATTCTGGCAAAACGACAGTTAATATTACCAAGAACATAATACAATTCAATTAATGGCTTAGGTATTAAATAAATATATTTATTAGACGGACAAGGCAAACATATATCAACGCCTGTTCCCAGGCTAGTCTACAGCATTCGTGGACGTCGTGATAGCCCAGTCGTAGCGCGTTCGCTTCAGGTGCGAAAGGCCCAGCGTTCTAGCCCCACTGGAGTCGTTACGATTGTGCCCTTAGGTTAGGTATTTAAAGTCCGTATTGCCTCTTCTCTCTCCCTCGTGGGGATGGATTTCATCAGGAATGATTTCTCGGTAGTGATTAATATAAGTTGTAAGAACTTGTTTAAATTAACATTATTCATTTATTTTTGGATTTAACTCTTTCACCGCCAATGTCGCATACACGCGACTTTGTTAAACAGTAGAGAACCCGATCAGACAGAACAGAAAATGCCGTCTGATCAGGCTATTTGCTGATTGCTCTTCAGACAGTGAAGCTGAAGCACCTGTCCGAATAGCAAACAACATAGATCCTGATCAGACGCGGCGTTACGCCGCGGCTGATCTGGATCTATGTTGTTTGCACATGCTCTGAATTTATTCGGCGCTGAAAGAGTGAACTAATACAGCGTTCGTGTCATACCATACGCATACCATGTAGGAACCAGTCTGGTACCTGTCCGGAAATCCCAAACCTAGAAGAGACCAGCGATACTACGCAATCTTCCATTGCAACAATGCAACATTATTATTAAGCGGATATCCTGACATACAAGTTCTCGGAAACAACATGCCATAAACGAAACACGAGTACTAACGGATCATTGTATTGACCCACACATTGATTACCAAGCATCGGTCAATTTCTAAGAAAAATATATATTACCATCCGTCAAAATGATCTTAAGAAACACAAAAGAACCTTGATAGACTTTCCAATACATCTATCAAAGTTAATTGTCATATCTGGCATTTGATGGATGGTCTCAGTAGACATTATAGGAACGAATAATTAGGTCAGCATAGCAAGCACAGAAACCTTCAGGAATGTATACGTATGTGTGTTTTACGTTTATTTATCGTCGCTACCGGTTGCCGATATGAGCGACGCCTCCTGAAGAGATTAGTCATTTTAGATGTGTGGAGGATAGAGCAATGATACAGACAGAGACCCATTCCAGAATCTCCTCTGGGTCTTGTACGTGCACGGTGTAAAGCACCGACACGAAACCTCGGTTGAACGTCCCATCTGAAAGACTGTTCATTTTGTTAGGGTCGGACGGCGGATCGAGCCTGCGAGCCATGGATTACCAGTCCAGCGTGTTACCACTGGACTACAGATCCGTCTGTATATACGTAGACGAAGTTCATAGTTTGGTCACTAATCTAACATTCATGTATAACAACATGTGCTAGATTAACTTCCTTATAGGGTCAGGAATGTATAAGTACGTGTTCATAGTTTGGTCACTAATCTAAACAAATTCAATTGTGTGTTTGCTTGTTTCTGGTGTGTAGGACAAACTATAGTATGTCATATGGCGACTCTCCTTCTATGGTTGGTGGAGGGAGAGCCCCACCGAGAAGTATTACAGACGACGGAACGGTACATGGGTAGAACTGCATACCTTTCACAAGCCATCTAGAAACATTCAATTGTGTCAATTTGTCTTGAACCCTCGTCTCATAATATGGTCACAATACGAAGAAATAGATGATATTTGTGTTTATTAGTGTAAGAACTAAGATATGATTTGATTTCATCGAGTGATTATCGATTATTAGATGAAATAAAATCCTATCTTACACTAATAAACACAAATCCTATCTTACACTAATAAACACAAATCCTATCTTACACCAATAAACACAAACCCTATCTTACACCAATAAACACAAATCCTACCTTACACTAATAAACACAAATCCTATCTTACACCAATAAACACAAATCCTACCTTACACTAATAAACACAAATCCTATCTTACACCAATAAACACAAATCCTATCTTACACTAATAAACACAAACCCTATCTTACACCAATAAACACAAATCCTACCTTACACCAATAAACACAAACCCTATCTTACACCAATAAACACAAATCCTATCTTACACCAATAAACACAAATCCTATCTTACACCAATAAACACA
This sequence comes from Archivesica marissinica, assembly GCA_014843695.1. Taxonomy (NCBI): domain Eukaryota; kingdom Metazoa; phylum Mollusca; class Bivalvia; order Venerida; family Vesicomyidae; genus Archivesica; species Archivesica marissinica. Next base: position 56,364,666 of record CM026394.1, on the reverse strand, counting down.
AATCCTATCTTACACCAATAAACACAAACCCTATCTTACACCAATAAACACAATCCTACCTTACACTAATAAACACAAATCCTATCTTACACCAATAAAACAAATCCTACCTTACACTAATAAACACAAATCCTATCTTACACCAATAAACACAAATCCTACCTTACACTAATAAACACAAACCCTATCTTACACCAATAAACACAAATCCTATCTTACACCAATAAACACAAATCCTATCTTACACTAATAAACACAAATCCTATCTTAAACTAATAAACACAAATCCTACCTTACACTAATAAACACAAATCCTATCTTACACCAATACACACAAATCTTCTTTTCTTTATGATTTCCAATGAGTTTGGCTAATATAATAGCTGTTATCAAATTTAAATAATTGTACACTACATTCCACAACCGCACAACCACTTCTGTTAGTCTGATTACTTGTAAGTTAGAAATAGTTCCGATATAATTTACCAGTTAGTTTCTGCTTGCTGTCAAAATTAAAATCTACAGACTAAACAAATTCATTAGAATATATTACTTTATATAATAAGTACATCTAACCGTGCAGGAATACGAAACGCAACCAGTGGCAGAGAAAATGCCATATTTAACTCTTTGACAAGAGTGAGGGATGGAGTTATCTTTCACTGAGAAAACATCTGATTGACTACTAGTGATATTAGTACTTGATCACAGTTTGGATAAACAATAAAATTAGCAGTCTTCCAGTTGGGACTTTAAACCGAGATCTCGTGTCGTTGCTTTACACCGTGCACGTAAAAGAATCAAATGATACTCTGGAATGGGTCTCTGTCTCTAACAACAATCTAAAATGATAATCTCTTCAGGAGGCGTCGCTCATATGGGCAACCGGTAGCGACGACAAATAAACGTAAAGCGCACACACTCTCCCCCTCGTGGCGATGGACTCGATGTCTCGACAGTGATTAATATAAATTGTAAGAAGTTGTTTCGCAATCGAGCTAAAATGAATTTGTATAAACTTAATTCAAATTTTAAACATTACCTGAATATGACAACAGGAATCTGTTTCCCCGATCTTCTCCCGGAAGGAATTTGTAATGCGTGACATAGACAGTTCCACATGATCGTATTTTAACATTGACACGTCCTTCATCACAGAATCGGTCGATCGTCTGCTTATGAGTTTCGCATAGAGTGTACTGTACCTTGTAACATAGATTGAAGACAAAAATATATTGATACATGTAACATAACGACTAATATGGCTCATATCGTCTGGTATTCCGGCCCATGATCAGTATAGTGGGTATAGCTAATGAAAAACACGTTTTTCTTTTCACTCCCACTTTTAATTAATTATTAAATTATTTAAATTTCATCGATCTTACATTTTGAAATGAATCTTCACAGAGAAATATAGACATCACATATAACCTAGCCTGTTCATTCCCCCATTGTACAGTGGTCTAGTGCTTAAGGCATCCGCCTTTCGGACAGGGGGTCGAAAGGATCGAACCTCGTCAGGGGTTCGTTCTGATATGATTGGTGAACCGCCAGCTAGTTAAATAATGGTTACCGATTGCCTATCAGCCTGGCGCCTGACCTACAAGCATATGATTCGGGATGTACTGATATTCATAAAAGAAGTGTCTCATACGTAAGTAATGGATGACCCTTTAAATAGGGGTGACGCAATAATAGACAAACACACATTATAGGAGCCCGTTTTATACTCCATCTGATACACAAAGCCCTCAAAGTGAAGATTAGCCAATGTTGCATCATCATTATTTCTGTATTACAATCAGAATTCACTAGGCTAAATATTACTGACGTAATATTTCAATTTTAATCACATTGACGAATGATGGGTGGTCTGGCGTGTACTTGTACTTATTGAGTAATATTCTAAATTGAATAATATGACGTCATCACTATTAGCGATATCACAAGCATTTTATAATATAAAAAATAGTGTGACCATAATTATGCAATATCTCTGTGGTGTCAAGACTTCGTAATATATTCCAAAAATAACACAAGAAGAAGAAACTATTTTATTTCACACAAACGATTGCATTTTTTTGGTCATTGGTTTGCATGAATCGGACAGGCTATGTCCACTTTGCGTAAGCTTAGTAGAAATTGAAAAACATGCGGTTATGGGTATACGTGTATAGCGATATACGGCAACATGTGGTTATGGGTATAAGTGTATAGCGATATACGGCAACATGTGGTTATGGGTATAAGTGTATAGCGATATACGGCAACATGTGGTTATGGGTATACGTGTATAGCGATATACGGCAACATGTGGTTATGGGTATAAGTGTATAGCGATATACGGCAACACTTGGTTATGGGTATAAGTGTATAGCGATATACGGCAACATGTGGTTATGGGTATAAGTGTATAGCGATATACGGCAACATGTGGTTATGGGTATACGTGTATAGCGATATACGGCAACATGTGGTTATGGGTATAAGTGTATAGCGATATACGGCAACATGTGGTTATGGGTATAAGTGTATAGCGATATACGGCAACATGTGGTTATGGGTATAAGTGTATAGCGATATACGGCAACATGTGGTTATGGGTATACGTGTATAGCTATATACTTGTTCGAATTGTCACTCTATCTGAAGATGGGAAATTTTTATTTTTGTTTTCCAACAAAGGAAGCATATTTGATATAAGCATATTGCCAAAGCCTGCTTTGATATTTTACAAAGAAGAGCACACTTTGTTTATAGGTAGAATATCGTGCCTTATGCTGGTTTATGGCACATGAATATGGAATGGGTAATTTACAACAAAGTGGATTTACAAGGGTTTTACAACGTTAATTTATTTTAGAACATCACAATATATATCTTAACATATAAATACAATTATTTGATATAGGTGAACGTTTTATGTGCATTCTATGTTTATGCTGCAAATCAGTTCATTTTTATGGTTTCTTAAGACATTTATTAAACAATCCACAATGGGGCTTTTTCAAGTTAATTATTTTAAATATAGCGTTTCTTAATACTGGTTTAGCTGCAGATTTGTGACTTTAACATAGATTTATCATTGTATGAATATGGCCAGAGTCTCGATAGTGAATGACTTTGTACACTGATATATGTTTTATCTATGTTGCTGTACATATGATCTTACAGACGGATCTGTAGTCCAGTGGTAACACGCTGGACTGGTAATACAGGGATCGCAGGTTCGATCCCCCGTTTGACCATAATAAAATTAACAGTCTTAACTTAACATACTCTGGAATGGGTCTCTGTCTGTATTATTGCACTATCCTCCACACTCTAAAATGACATAATATCTTCAGGATGCGTCGCTCATATGGGCAACCGGTAGCGACGATCAATAAACGTAAAACACACACAGTCTTCGTCACATAAACTGTCTGCAGGCGCGTAACTGCCTATACGCAAGTACGCAGTGGCGTCCACATCATTTTCAAAACAAAACCTTTAGAAAAAAACGGAAAACCGCGCGTACGAGCTAGCGAAATGAGTTTCTACTATACAGACTAGTAGACTACCTGTGGTAATGTATATAGACTAGAGTAAAACTCTGACGGCATCATATTGGAAACGGGCCCTATACTACCCCTTCCTAGACCACCTAGAAACCGCGATTGAGGAGCGCCTGTTATCGGCCAATGACCGCTTCCTGGCCCAGTACCTACTCCCGAGCAGGATTCGGGCCTTTACGCCACAGCAGGAGGGCAGCGTGTTCGGCGCCTACAGCACAGACCTCACAGGCGACCGTGCGAGCTTTCGTCGTGAAGTTTCACGTTGGAGGACACGGTGGCTCCTTGAGGCAGACAGGCCAGCTGATCTGAAGAGCGCCATAGACAACACGAACAGGGCCTTGTACCCAGCTATATATACATGTCTGGTTGTACTAATTACCATGCCTGTATCTACGGCTACTGCTGAGAGGTCGTTCAGTGTCATGCGTAGAGTTAAGAACTATTTACGATCTACTATGACAACTGAGCGTCTCTCTGGCCTAGCAATGCTACATAGCTATAGGCACGCGCAAATTGACATTGACACTGTAATGACAACAGGAGAGAAAATTTGACTTTCTTTAAATACCTTTATGGCGTTCAACTGTCTGTATCTATGTAGGTCTACGGACTATTAAAAATCTCAACCCTCATTTACCAGTACATTAATAATTACAGCGTAGATCTATATGCATGTGCAGTTTGATTGAGTTTAACGCCATCTTTCAAAAGTACGTTAACAGTGTTCCTGGTAAGCTCCAGTACTAAGCAGTTCTTTGCAAGTAAAAGCTGTATAGGCACAAGCAGGTAGATCTACGTACATGTAGATGCACTCCATTTTCATACACATACCCAGCTAAAGATATGAAACATTTTTACAAATTGCCGCATAAAAAACATACGTTTTCCAAGTGTATTTATCGGAATATAATTAGTTCTCAGAGTCGCCAGAGTGCACCAAAAGACGTCCAGGTTTTAAAATATTTCGGGGGGGATGCCCCCAGACCCCCTACACCACTCGCACCTTCGGTGCTCGTTTGGAGTCCACATCAACATTGGCTGGGTACGCCCCTGGTCTGTTACTGTGGTAAATATGTACAACTGTACTGTATGGTAACTATGTTGTAGACATATATGCATGGTCGTATACTATCGTACTAACATTGATATGATCTTTATTGCAATTTTCAAAATTAGTACATTGTATAACACACACTGAATCTATATCTAAATATAGATTCAATGGAAGGTTGTATACGTAAATAGGCGGATGTATAGTCCTGAAAACTAATATAGTGCATTTTTATTTTTGGTAAAAAATTAATTTTCATGACAAGCAGTGTGTTATTTTGAGGAATTATATGATTTGAGAAGACTTCAGACAACTTGATGTGTAGAAAAAATATGGTATAAGAATGCAATGAAAACTGAAGCTGGGGTATACTGTAATATTTGGCGGAGGAATACAGTGTGTAACCACAGTGACGTCATTCACCGGTGTCAATGCTCACAACTACATTTGTGATATATTTGCTGTTTTTCAGTTTAATTTGAAGACCTCTTCACAGTGGATGTGGTATCAAAAGAAATGAAAGAGTGGAGATATAGACGAACAGACTGTATGAATTTAATAGGCAATTTATTTGTTGTTTTATAACCCATATTGAAATCGAAATTGTGTCGTCTGCAGAATTGTCTGTGGAAAATGGATATACAGGAGTTAAATGGTCCTTTAGAAAGTGAATAGGGCTTCAATGGTTGTAAATGTTTCTCGTGACCAGAAACACAGCGTACGGGAGATATTCACGTCAAATTTACATGCAAACTCACAGACACGTATTAATATGTGCACCGACTGATCTTCCAGATGGAATAAGATTACCAATTCTCAGTCAGACAGCGAGTACAGCACATGTAACCAATGAGTGACAGCGACATGTACAGGTAATGATAAGGAAAGGGATTCGAATAAGTTACTATGTACATTTTCCCTCAATCCTAACTGTGCTATTGCAATGTAGGTATGTTATGTACCATTCTTGAATAAAATATTGTTTAAACTAATGCTTCGGACATACTCGAATGGCGAAAGGCAGTCGGAAACTCAGATTGTATAATTTCATACTTATTCTGTTGATCTATTTAGATCCTGTATGCACGTGAGTTTAAATACATATATTTACGCAATGAATGACTGAGGTATGGACGAGCAATGCTTCGGACATTCTTGAATGGCGAAAGGCAGTCGGAAACTATGTATAAGTTACTATTTCGTTACAAATTTGGAAATTATGGATTTACTATTATGAGTGAAGAACATAATTCTTCACACATCGCACTAATGTACCCAATATTTCGCACATTTTGATACCAAATTTGTCTACATTTATTTCTAAAAGGATATGACATTTTCCTCTAAGGCAAGTGCGCAGATTCTTCTTTTGGTGCCAGTATATATATTTATTGCATACGTTACTATAAATAGTAACACATTTAATGGTAGAAAAGCAAAATATCTGGTCGACGCGGGCAATATATTTCGATTTTCGGCTCTACCAGGCCAATATTCGATATTGGCCCGGCACGCGCCGAGAACGAATCACGAGCACGTGTCACAGGTAGCAACAACATAGTAACTACATTGTGTAAACATGGCCATCGAAGCAACACTAAAGTCGTTGTCTGACAGATTGTTGTCTCTTGACGGTAAAATGGCTGAGCGAAATAAGCAAATAACAGCAGAAGAAACATACGGCTATGTATGCAATAAAGCCATCGGGCCAATATCTCCATAGGGTGCGCTAATATCCACAAATGGCCCACCGCAGCCGTTTAATAACCTCTAAGTATTGTACTATATATGTATTGCACTGGAGTTGTAATTGCACTTGTATTGAGTCGAACTGTATTTGTAGGTCACTATATTTGTATGTTGTACTATGCTTGTATTGTACTGTACTTGAGTCGAACAGTATGTGTAGGCCACTATATGTGTATGTTGTACTATGCTTGTATTGTACTGTACTTGAGTCGAACTGTATTTGTAGGTCACTATATTTGTATGTTGTACTATGCTTGAATTGTATTGTACTTGAGTCGAACTGTGTTTGTAGGTCACTATATTTGTATGTTGTACTATGCTTGTATTGTATTGTACTTGAGTCGAACTGTATTTGTAGGTCACTATATTTGTATGTTGTACTATGCTTGTATTGTACTGTACTTGAGTCGAACTGTATTTGTAGGTCACTATATTTGTATGTTGTACTATGCTTGTATTGTATTGTACTTGAGTCAAACTGTATTTGTAGGTCACTATAGTTGCATTTTGTACTATGCTTGTATTGTACTGTACTTGAGTCAAACTGTATGTGTAGGCCACTATATGTGTATGTTGTACTATGCTTGTATTGTACTGTATTTGTACTGTATATATATTGTAAATGCATTATATTTGTATTGTACTGTATTTGTATTGTAATGTATTTGTACTATACTGTATTTATATTGTACTGTATTTGTATTGTACTGTATTTGTATTGTACTGTATTTATATTATACTGTATTTATATTGTACTGTATTTGTATTGTACTGTATTTGTATTGTACTGTATTTATATTGTACTGTATTTGTATTGCACTGTATTTGTATTGTACTGGATTTGTATCGTACTGTATTTGTATTGTACTGTATTTATATTGTATTTGTATTGTACTGTATTTATATTATATTTGTATTGTACTGTATTTATATTGTACTGTAATTGTATTGTACTTGTATTGTTTTGTATTTGTATTGTACTGTATTTATATTGTATTTGTATTGTACTGTATTTATATTGTACTGTAATTGTATTGTACTTGTATTGTTTTGTATTTGTATTGTACTGTATTTGTATTGTACTGTATTTATATTGCACTGTATTTGTATTGTACTGTATTTGTATTGATCTTGTAATGTGTCTTTGGCATTGTGAACACGGGAATCTTATATTTATGAATCACGAGGTTAGATCTAGCTGTGTCTTTGGCTTTACCATTCTAGAATGAAACTTGAGAAACCCATTATAAATATTCTTATAAATTGAAGCAACACCCATATAAATATGAAATGCTGTGTTTTTCATTTATTTTTGCACATGGAACATGACACCTTGCCTAATTGCTAAATGTCTTCTCTGAGAGTAGTTGTCATGTCATCTTGCCTGACAACTAGAAACACTCAATATAACTGCGTTATAGAGTATTGAATGTTGCTGGAACGCATCCGTCAACAATGAGTGCTTGATAACACGGATATTTGGGCATTTTATTTCGCTCCATACGGTGTAATATTACGCGAGCAGCCTGGCGTTACATTAATCGTTTTTCTTGACATACAAAACATACAAACTATGAATAAAACACCCGTCGCCAAGAACTTTTTCACATTTATAACTTGTAAGATTCAGCAATTAATTTAAGGTGATTCTACAATCAAGCCAGTGCGGATAAGTCGAATTATCAATGTCTAACGACCGTAACGAATCAATCACTTATTAATACAATTAAACCTGTCATTAAAGATCACCTGCCAATAAAGGTCACCGGTCAACAACGATCACATGACAATAAAGGCCACGGGTCAACAACGATCACATGACAATAAAGACCACTTTTGCCAATCACACGGATGGCCATTATAGGCAGGTATGACTGCATTGTAGATACATAACTATTAACGTGTTACAAAGAAATTACAAACCAATAATTGTTAGTAGCCGATGGAAGTTCGGTATGAACTTTATTGAGAAATATGGCGATATGATGTTGGTCCCTGCTTCAAGAAAAAATCAATTTGGCATGGATCCAGAACAGCGATTATGACGTGATCCGGAAATGACGTCATCGAAATTGTGATGAAGTTATGAAATATATTCATTATTGCAGCAATACCAGCAATACAGAAAGTAGTGAACCTCGTTGAATACTTATTTCTATCTTAAGCATATATATTATATATTATTGTATACTCTTAAACATATATTCGTGATATATGTCAACATAATATTCGTAACTGTATAAAAAGTGTACGTATATTTCGTAGCCCACCAAACAGGGTAGTATATGACAATATTGTTATATTTATAAAATACATAGATTCTAATGATTTATAATGACGAACACTGACACATATGACAGCTGTTGTCATACTGGACGATGCAGCTTTTGTCCGAAGCTTTACATTACGTAAGTATTACATTGCAAAATATAATTCGAAACTAAATGATACTCAGACATTACAAAATATAATTCGAAACTAAGTGATACTCAGACGTCCATTTATTTAGCTCTGTATGGAGATTGATGTGCCAATTATCAGATCGACCTCCCTACACATCTTGTTTTACGCGAATTCTGAATTGTGTTTACGTTTATTTATCGTCGCTACCGGTTGCTCATATGAGCGACGCATCCTGAAGAGATTATTCATTTTAGATTTTTGGAGGATAGTGCAATGATACAGACACATACCCATTCCAGAGTTTCCTCTGGTTCTTTTACGTGCACGTTGTACAGCACCGACACGAGACCTCGGTTTAATGTCCCATCTGAAAGACTGTTAATTGTATTAGGGTCAGACGGAGGATCGAATCTGCGATCCCTGGATTACCAGTCCAGCGTGTTACCACTTGGCTACAGATCAGTCTGTAAACGCGAGTTCTGAACACACATTCTCACAAACTTATAGAATGCATCGCGAGATAATAGTTTCCATAGGTGTATGAATTACACTTGGCATGTTTAAACGTGTATGGAGGAAATGCATATTTCGGTGATCACTGAGTCTCGATGAAATAAAATCCTATCTAATCTTTCATGATTTCCAATGATTTTAGCTAATATAATAGTAACTGCCCTGTCGGGAGCCTCATTGCACTACAGTACACAACCGCACAACCACATATGTTAGAGTGAACGTCCGTAATAAGAAATAGTGCCGGTATTATTTTCAATTCTTTGTTGGCTGTCAAAATTAAAAACTACAGACAAAACAAATTCATTAGAACGTATTTAAAAGCTTAAACTTTATTTATTTTACAACGATTGCGAAGTTTTAACAACTTATATGAATCACTCTCAGAATGTATTACTTTATAATTAACTATTCATGATTGTCAGAAAATCGCTAAAATACAAAAGCACATCAAACAACGGAGGAATACGAAACTCTAGCAGTGACATATTGGTAGTTTGCATTAGGTCAATAAAACGTGAACATCGATGGCCTTTGATAGCAATATTCGTTAACGTATTTTTTCCTGAGTTCATTAAATCAAGAACATATGCATATCAAATGGTAGTCATCTTCAATATCGTGAGTATTACATCAACAATATATTTCAATTATATTTCTAGCAAATTCACCGTTTGTATTATAAGCGAATGCGAAGATACTCTAATGTTTGTTATTGAGCGTTCAGTGCACAACTGGTGTAAGGCAGATCTCGTGAAAGATTTACAGTAGTTTTGCACCCAGTCCTCGAAATATAGCTTTAGGATACTTTGAGATTATCCTCCAAAATGATTAATATAGTAAACATTTAAAAACTTAAATTAGTAAGATCACTTCAACAATACCATATAGGGACAATGTATGACAGAGAAGCGTATATGTAATAGGGACAATGTATGCCAGAGAAGCGTATATGTAATAGGGACAATGTATGACAGAGAAGCGTATATGTAATATGGACAATGTATGACAGAGAAGCGTATATGTAATAGGGACAATGTATGACAGAGAAGCGAATATGTAATAGGGACAATGTATGACAGAGAAGCGTATATGTAATAGGGACAATGTATGACAGAGAAGCGTATATGTAATAGGGACAATGTATGACAGAGAAGCGTATATGTAATAGGGACAATGTATGACAGAGAAGCGTATATATAATAGGGACAATGTATGACAGAGAAGCGTATATGTAATAGGGACAATGTATGACAGAGAAGCGTATATGTAATAGGGGCAATGTATGACAGAGAAGCGTATATGTAATAGGGACAATGTATGACAGAGAAGCGTATATGCAATAGGGACAATGTATGACAGAGAAGCGTATATGTAATAGGGACAATGTATGACAGAGAAGCGTATATGTAATACAAGATTGATTGATTAGTATGTATTATTATTATATTCATTTGTTTGTAGACCATAAACTGTATAAGTTTGTGTTTTAATAAACCATTCTTCTTCTTCATTTCTTTAAATCCAGAAGGTCAGAGACCCATGTGGCATACATATAAACAAACATAGCGACAGCAAATCACTATATCAATATATCTAATTAATTGTGCAACAGTAAAGCAAATATCTATATGTACGACATGTTAACTTAGCTATTTGTATGAATAACATACCAAACATCCTTCATGTGTACTAGAGGACATAGAAAACGTACACCTACATTATATACTAGAGGACATAGAAAGCACACATCTACATTATATACTAGAGGATATAGAAAACGCACACCTACATTATATACTAGAGGATATAGAAAACGCACACCTACATTATATACTAGAGGACATAGAAACAACACATCTACATTATATACTAGAGGATATAGAAAACGCACACCTACATTATATACTAGAGGATATAGAAACAACACATCTACATTATATACTAGAGGACATAGAAAACGTACACCTACATTATATACTAGAGGACATAGAAAGCACACATCTACATTATATACTAGAGGATATAGAAAACGCACACCTACATTATATACTAGAGGACATAGAAACAACACATCTACATTATATACTAGAGGATATAGAAAACGCACACCTACAGTATATACTAGAGGACATAGAAAACGCACACCTACATTATATACTAGAGGATATAGAAAACGCACACCTACATTATATACTAGAGGACATAGAGGACATAGAATACATATGTATACTAGAGGACATAGAAAACGCACACTTTGGATAGGTGTATTTTTACATGAAAAACAATAACTATACAAATACATAGTTTTAAACATTTTGGAATATTTTTAGTTGTTCAGTTTGTGTTTTGTAATAAAGATGTGATATATCTGTGATGGAATCCTTCGTATATCGTTTTCATGTAATAATAAGCATATAATGTAGGTGTGTGTTTTCTATGTCCTCTAGGATATAATGTAGGTGTGCGTTTTCTATGTCCTCTAGTATATAATGTAGGTGTGCGTTTTCTATGTCCTCTAGTATATAATGTAGGTGTGCGTTTTCCATGTCCTCTAGTATATACTGTAGGTGTGCGTTTTCTATGTCCTCTAGTATATAATGTAGGTGTGCGTTTTCTATGTCCTCTAGTACATAATGTAGGTGTGTGTTTTCTATGTCCTCTAGTATATAATGTAGGTGTGCGTTTTCTATGTCCTCTAGTATATAATGTAGGTGTGCGTTTTCTATGTCCTCTAGTATATAATGTAGGTGTGTGTTTTCTATGTCCTCTAGTATATAATGTAGGTGTGCGTTTTCTATGTCCTCTAGTATATACTGTAGGTGTGCGTTTTCTATGTCCTCTAGTATATAATGTAGGTGTGCGTTTTCTATGTCCTCTAGTATATAATGTAGGTGTGCGTTTTCTATGTCCTCTAGTATATAATGTAGGTGTGTGTTTTCTATGTCCTCTAGTATATAATGTAGGTGTGCGTTTTCTATGTCCTCTAGTATATAATGTAGGTGTGTGTTTTCTATGTCCTCTAGTATATAATGTAGTTGTGTGTTTTATATGTCTTCTAGTTTATAATGTAGGTGTGTGTTCTATGTCCTCTAGTATATAATGTAGGTGTGTGTTTTCTATGTCCTCTAGTATATAATGTAGGTGTGTGTTTTCTATGTCCTCTAGTATATACTGTAGGTGTGCGTTTTCTATTTCCTCTAGTATATAATGTAGGTGTGTATTTTCTATGTCCTCTAGTATATAATGTAGGTGTGCGTTTTCTATGCCCTCTAGTATATGATGTAGGTGTGTGTTTTCTATGTCCTCTAGTATATAATGTAGGTGTGTGTTTTCTATGTCCTATAGTATATAATGTAGTTTTGTGTTTTCTATGTCATCTAGTATATAATGTAGGTGTGCGTTTTCTATGTCCTCTAGTATATAATGTAGGTGTGCGTTTTCTATGTCCTCTAGTATATAATGTAGGTGTGTGTTTTCTATGTCCTCTAGTATATAATGTAGGTGTGTGTTTTCTATGTCCTCTAGTATATATGTAGGTGTGCGTTTTCTATGTCCTCTAGTATATAATGTAGGTGTGCGTTTTCTATGTCCTCTAGTATATAATGTAGTTGTGTGTTTTATATGTCCTCTAGTAAATAATGTAGTGTGTTTTCTATGTCCTCTAGTATATAATGAGGTGTGCGTTTTCTATGTCCTTAGTATATAAGTAGTTGTGTGTTTACCTTATAATGTAGGGTGTGTTCTATGTCCTCTAGTATATAATGTAGGGTGTGTTTCTATGTCCTCTAGTATATAATGTAGGTGTGCGTTTTCTATGTCCTCTAGTATATAATGTAGGTGTGCGTTTTCTATTTCCTCTAGTATATAATGTAGGTGTGTATTTTCTATGTCCTCTAGTATATAATGTAGGTGTGCGTTTTCTATGCCCTCTAGTATATAATGTAGGTGTGTGTTTTCTATGTCCTCTAGTATATAATGTAGGTGTGCGTTTTCTATGTCCTATAGTATATAATGTAGTTTTGTGTTTTCTATGTCATCTAGTATATAATGTAGGTGTGCGTTTTCTATGTCCTCTAGTATATAATGTAGGTGTGCGTTTTCTATGTCATCTAGTATATAATGTAGGTGTGCGTTTTCTATGTCCTCTAGTATATAATGTAGGTGTGCGTTTTCTATGTCCTCTAGTATATAATGTAGGTGTGCGTTTTCTATGTCCTCTAGTATATAATGTAGGTGTGCGTTTTCTATGTCATCTAGTATATAATGTAGGTGTGCGTTTTCTATGTCCTATAGTATATAATGTAGGTGTGTGTTTTCTATGTCC
>CM026394.1:56304074-56350063 GCA_014843695.1 Archivesica marissinica | reverse complement strand
GTTCAATATTAGGGGCCTTATGTAAACCCCATATTTCAGACCCATAATTTAAAATAGGTAAAACCATAGATTCAAACAACTGTACTTTTTCAGATATATCTAAGGACACAATATCAAATAAAGAACTTAGTGAAAAAAGAGCCTTTAAAGCTTGGTTTGATAATGCCTTTTGCGACTGAAAAAAAAAACGTCCATTAGACGAAATAGTAACTCCTAAATAAATAAAAGTTTTAACATTCTGAAGTTTTCGACTGTCATAAAACACATCAAACGATTCGTCCCTATTACCCTGTTTACATAGCATAACAACTGTTTTTTCTGTGTTTACTGTTATACCCCACTTCATACAGTAACAATGCAACTTATTTAACAAGTTCTGCAATCCTTCTTTCGTATACGAAAAAAGCACTGTGTCATCAGCAAATAATAAAAGGAACAGTTGCAATTCCTCTACAGTGAAAACATCAGTTGATTCAGCATTTACATATGCTTGCATGTCATTAATAATAAACAAAAACAATAAGGGGGATAATGGTTCACCCTGTTTCACACCCATATAGCTTTCGAAATAATCGGAAGTTGTACCATTGACTCTAACACATGATTTCACATTTTCATACATAACTTTTAACATTCTAACAATTTTTGTTGAGGCTCCATATTTTAACAATTTAAACCAGATGCCATGTCTGTATACCATATCGAATGCTTTTCGAAAATCCACAAAAGCTAAATATAACTTTTTCTTTTCAAAATTTAAAATTTTATTTATGACGCTATTTAACACAAATAAACAATCAGTTGTGCTTGTTCCTTTTCGAAAACCAAATTGGTTGTCAGATAATAAATTATTGCTTTCTGCCCATTTTCTTAATCTGTTATCTAATAATATTGAAAATATTTTAGAAAAGATGCTAGTAAGTGTGATTCCTCTGTAATTATTAACATTATTTAAGGCACCCTTTTTTGGTACAGGCACAATAATTCCCGTAGTCCAACTTTCAGGATAAATACAATTTGTATACATATAATTAAATAATTTACAAAGTACCGTTGACAATAATTCGTTACATTCTAAAAATATTTCAGGAATCAGTAAGTCACTTCCTCCGCTTTTGCCTCTTTTCAATGAAGAAATGGCTTGTTCTACTTCACATACATTAAAGTTCATATCTAAATCGTCGACATTATTTTGATTATAATCATCAGTCCGTAGTTGCTCTTCAACAATAGAATCTGAAAATATATTGTCAGTTGAAAATAAGTCTTTAAAATGTTCATAGAATTCTTGCTTACTAATATTACCGCGCTTTGATTTCTTTGATTTCAGCCGTTTTAACTCAGACCAAAATTTGCGTGGCTGATTATTAGTTAGATTGTGTAATTCACTCTTTTGTTTATTCTTATGTCGTGCAATAGCTCTCCTTTTAACTTGTTTATACCGCCGGCGTCTTATTATTAATAGTTCATTATTTTCAACTGATCGACATTTTCTATAATTTCTAGTTGCTAGTTTAAATTCCCGTCGTGCATATTCACAATCATTGTTAAACCAAGGGCTTTTAAGTTTACGCTTGCTGCCTCTGTTAAATGTTCGTTTTTGTCCAAAAACAGAAAAAGCTTTATCGTAAAACCATGTTGACATAGTGTCAATACCAATATTTAAATCAACATTTCTTGATACTATGTCATTAACAATAGTATCAATATTTTGAAATTCAGAAAACATTACATCTCTATAACGTTGTATATTTTCAACGTTAAATCTAAGTTTATCATAAGTACAATTATCTTTAATAGTATTCGTCTCATGTGTGTTATTCACAGCAAAACTTATTTGTATAGGGACGTGTGTTGAGCAAGTATATATATCGTGTACGATAAAATCATTAATAAGTGGAAACACATCGCCAGAACATAAAGCATAATCAATGAGGCTATTTCCTTGAACAGTCATATTTGTATAACTACCAACACCAGCGTCGTCGCCACATCGACCGTTTACAATTTTTAATTTACTACTGAAACACATTTCTAGCAGCTTAATACCAGATGTATTTACACTATCATCCATTGAAAATCGATGCGGAATATTATATTCATATTCAATAGATTCGTCTCTGTTCATAACATGTATATATTTATTAAAGTGTGTGCTATTTTGTAAAACATCAGGTCTATTTCCACACATTGCGTTTAAATCCCCCATCACGGACACATCGCCCAGTTCTGAATATTTCCGTACATTTTGTTCTAATACTTCGAAATAACCAATTTCGTGCATTGCATAATAAACAGAATTACTAGGAGGGATATATAAAAAGCAAATATAAAGGTCATACTCTAATCCGAAAAATCGTTTACAACATTTGACCCAAATAAATCCAGTATAGTCTATTTCAGAAATTGTGATCCCACATTTGAATTTCTCTTTGTAATAAAGACAAATCCCCCATGACCTCTTTTAGACTTTACACTTAGGCTTTCCTTTCTGGGTACATACACGGAATCATAACCTTCAATTTCGAATGTATCACTTTTTCGTTGCCAGGTTTCCGAAAAGAACAACACATCAAAATTAGAAACGAAATTTACAAAATCATCGTCAAACAAACAATTTTTTAAACCTTCAACATTCCAAGAGATAATATTTAAATTACACTTTTCTCGGGAATCCTATCTTGAACCGTCGTACTGTCGGCCGGGTTTGAATAGTTGATTGTCTATAAACAGTTTATCCCGGACCAGCACAGCACGGTGTCCGTCTTTCCGGGCCTTGAGCATCTCCGGGATAAGGGTACGGCGCCTTTCCATTACCTCTGGAGGGTGCTGATCTGAAACATTGTATGGAGTAGATCGAAGATTTACATGTCTTAGGCACTGTTTGAGAGTTTGCTTGGACTCTTTGTCTTTGAATCGGACGACTATTGGGCGTATCTTTCCTGTGTAAGGTGCACCTATTCTGTGTGTCACATCGATGGCCAAGCATGAATCAGGATCAGAAATATTTAATATTTTACTACAAAAGTCACGTATCTTCGATGCACAGTTCTCAACATATGGCCCAGGTACAGGTGTAGCTTCAGAAACTGGGTTGTTCATTTCCATTTCAGCCGCCTTTCCGGAAACTACTTCTGATATAAGAACACCGGAGGGTAAACTGGGGGGTACACTAGAAGGTACATGACGACTATAGTGGGCATTATGTGGGGTAGGGATCTGTACTGTGCCCTCTGGTATGCCAAAAAACAACATATTTAGACTCATTGAACGGCACTTTAATTCGACCATGTCTTCAACTAATGAATCATTTGCTGTATGTAACTTGGTGTTTTCACAGACTAGAGAGGTAAAATCGCGTTGGAGGTTTGAAATGTCCTGTTTGTTTACAGTGGTGCATGCGGACAAAGTGTCATATTGATCACTAACAAATTTCTGGCTATTCTCAAGCGCACTGATCTTTTGATCCATACTACCGAGGCGTACCGTTATCGCATCCATAGTTGTTTGAATGGATTTCAATTGACACAGTTTATTGTCCATGTTGTCGAGACGTTGTAAAATAGATTGGAGAATATCACTTTGAGTATTTTTCTGGGGTGATACTTGTGACAGGTTCGTATATGTAGGGGAGTAAGGGTACATAGGTGGCATGATGAACTGTCCCGCCGCACTGTTCAACATTGGAGAGGATCCATTATTTTGTAACGGTGTTTGCGGACCGGGTGGTTGACTGGCAGCCATCTTTGTCACACGTTTCACCTCTTTATCGTCGCTACCTGGCGAGATGATGTTTTTCCTCTTCTTTCCCATCACATACTTACAAATTGGAGATCACATAATGTCACAAATGAACTATATATGCACTGTGTCACAAATAGAGTAAAATTCTATCATTTACTTGTAATTAACACGAAAATGTATATTTTTTTCTGCAATGTTTGAAATTTTCAACCACCATGTTTCACGCATGCGCTTACAATAGACAACACAGTTAGGCAAATAGATAAAAGCTGTATCCAAACAATTACAATAGACAACACAGTTAGGTAAATAGATCAAAGCTGTATCCAAACAATTACAATAGACAACACAGTTAGGCAAATAGATCAAAGCTGTATCCAAACAATTACAATAGACAACACAGTTAGGTAAATATATCGTAACTGTATCCAAACATCTACAATAAACAACACAGTTAGGCAACTAGATCAAAGCTGTATCAATACTCTTATTACAATATATAACAGACGGGGGATCGAATCTGCGACCCCCGGTTTACCAGTCCAACGTGTTAACCACTGCGAACTTGTTTAGATATGTGAAGGCCGAAGCATATCAAAGAAACACTGCCCGAGATTGCGAATGCGCATGCCTGTAACTCCGAGTGCGCATGTCAGCTGTATATCATTAGTGATGAAATTCACACGAAAATAGATACAAATAGGACGTATACGTGCATCGAATGAAATGAAATAGCGATGTAAATGTAGGCCTTCAACGTACATTTGTATTTACTCTTCTTAAAACCGTACAGAAAAGCCAAGTATACGCACCTGATTGTTTCAGTGAGAACATATCTACCAGGAGAGAAGTGTTTGTCGCCCGTAGAGACCAGCTCCCTGTTTATCTCTGTCATCAATTGGAGATTTTCATCCAGTTGGTGTAGTATGTTGTGTTGGACAAATTCATTGTCATCCATACTGAAAGCGAGAAATGCCACAAATTCGTATTGGCCATCGCCACCTCGTAACCGATTGATTGCATTTGTTCTGTTTTGCATCATATGTGCACATTGTATGCGTTTGTAAACCACTATCGTTAAAATAATGACGATGAGAAGTAGAATTCCCGAAGCTACACTGACGGTAATTATGATTGTCTCCCTATCACATATGCTTTGTACATTATCGCTTGTGTCGGCGTTTATTGGTTCCTGATTTCCATTTCCGTTGACGCATGTGAGATTTTGAGAATCTATGTCGGTCAGCGGTGTTGTAATAATCCACTGGATGAATGATTGTGTCTTGCATGTGGAACAGTCGATACGATTGTCTTGAAATAACACCATTGTTCCTACGCTACTAGAATCAGCAGCCCGTGTAATATCGTTTAACGTAGTCATTGGTGCACGATCGGTACTGCGTGGAATCTCGTTTAACCTAGTCATTGGTGCACGATCGGTACTGCGTGGAATCTCGTTTAACCTGGTCATTGGTGCACGATCGGTACTGCGTGGAATCTCGTTTAACCTAGTCATTGATGCAGTATCAAGACTTTTGATTTCGTTATTTCGTAGATCCAACCACTGTAGATCTTTTAGACCTGTTAAGGTGAATGTGACCTGTTTCAGCTTATTATTTGATAGATCTACATACTTAAGTTTTCTATTGAAATTGAAAATGTTTTGTGGAATCTCACTTAATCCGTTTGAAGACAAATCAATTTCTTTCAAATTGTTAATTTCTAAAAATAGAGTTTCAAATAAGGCACTGTTCTCATGAACCATTTTGGACAATTCATTTTTGGACAAGTATAATGTATGCAGGTTAGGCATACAGTAAAATAACTGTGGATGGATAAATTCTAAACTGTTTTTTGACAAATCCCAACATTGAATAGAAGAAATTTCAAAACTATTGCACTGCAGCCGGAGATCTAAATGTTTCAGATTGTTCGAGCTTAAAGTGAAATTCGATGGAAACCAGGTAACATTCATATCTAAGACCAGTGTATTATTATAAAACCATAATGAAGCATATGGAGGAATAATGCCAGACAGAATTAACCATTCATGATCTAAAATGATATGACCTGAATACCAAAGTTCAGACACGTTCTTAGTTTCATCATACAGATGAATTTTTCCAGGAAGTCCAGCAATGGCTTTTGCAGGTAGAGAAGCTTTATTGAAATTAAGTATTTTAACATGATCTAGGTCATCAGTAGTGAAGGTCGCATCTAATCCATCCAGTTCATTTATTTGAGAAAAAGAAAGATCGAGAACTTGCAAATGCTTGAGTGTTTTAAAGACAGCGCGGAAATCCAGCTTTGATATTTGCATACTACTGGCTTGAATATACGATATGTTTCTTGGTAGAAGTGTTTCGGCGAAATGTTCTCCAAATTCGAAAGGCACGCCTGCTGTGTTGAAGTTGGACAACACCAGTCGCCGTAATCCGGGAAGTTTGTTTGATTCATTGAGCGTTTTCAAGAGGCTGTTCTGGCTTAAACGAACACAATTACTTACATCTAGCGTTGTCACGGAGCTTAATCCAAGAAAAACGTTTGCCGACAGAACTAAGCTGTGGCAATGCATATGAAGTTCGCTTAAGATTACTAACTCTCCAAAGCATCTATCATTAATGTGGACTGTGCTGTAAGAATTAGGTAGTCCCGTTATTTCCAAAAAGGTAACTTGATTCCAACTAGATGAAGAGAAGTTAGCTCTAGTTATATTAACTAAGTCCCCATTTGAATATCCTACGTCAACAATACGAACTCTTGAAACACCACTGGGTATATATGCTGGTATGGAGTTACACTTCAGTGTTGCTGCGTCTTCAAGTGTACAGTTGGATGAGCTTGTTGAACACACGGATAGAATAAATACTCCAGATATCAATGTATAAATCGTGTAGTACTCCATTACGACAACTCTTAATACATTAAACACGTTGTATTCTCAAATGGAAATAGAATACACGCACAGCTCTCTTTCAGTAGTATATAAATATATCTGTATTCAATGTGTCGCATAACTAAGGTTGGACTGGCACACATGTAGTCTAATGTAATGGATCAGTCTATTACACGATCGGAATCAGTCGATCGTGTCACCCGTTAAGTGTATATTTAGACAATGAAGCGTTGGTGAGTGAAGTCCCGTTTACGTGTAAGATGTATACTGAGGCCAGCTTTACACTATATAAACACCAGAGGATATTCCGGTTGCAGACGGATCTGTAGTCGAGTGGTTAATATGCTGGACTGGTAATCCAGGGATCGCAGGTTGGATACACCGTCTGACCCTAATAAAATTAACAGTCTTTCAGAGAAGACTTTAAACCGAGGTTTCCTGTCGTTGTTTTACACCATGCACGTTAAAAGAACCAGAGGAGACTCTGGAATGGGTCTCTTCTGTATCATTGCACTATCATCCAAACTCTAAAATGACTAATCTCTTTAGGAGGCGTCGCTCATATGGGCAACCGGTAGCGACGATAAATAAACGTAAAGCACACACACTGGTTGCAACATGTGGCACACGCTACAGCAGCTCTGTTCTGCAGATGTGTCAGAGGTGTGGCCTGACCGGGGAGCGATATAGACGACCAGATGTTTTAACTGCGGAAAGACTGTTAATTTTATTATGCATCACTTAGGTATATTTGATTTAGTCCTAGCGTGAAATCCAACACGTTGCAATAGTGCGTAATTATAACGTTCTTTTTAATTCTACACGTTAATATGCTACACGGCATTAGCACATGCACCTGCCACACCTAAGAAAGTTCCCGCTGCATTTTTGAAGTCCTAAAAAAGCACTCGAAATAATCGAACGAAATTTTGAAATTGTCCTGTTCATGCTAGGACAGAGCTATATCCATGCCATGTTCATGCTAGGACAGCGCTATATCCATATCCTGTTCATGCTAGGACAGAGCTATATCCATGCCATGTTCATGCTAGGACAGCGCTATATCCATGCCGTGTTCATGCTAGGACAGTGCTATATCCATGCCGTGTTCATGCTAGGACAGCGCTATATCCATGCCGTGTTCATGCTAGGACAGCGCTATATCCATGCCGTGTTCATGCTAGGACAGCGCTATATCCATGCCGTGTTCATGCTAGGACAGCGCTATATCCATGCCGTGTTCATGCTAGGACAGCGCTATATCCATGCCGTGTTCATGCTAGGACAGCGCTATTTCCATGCCGTGTTCATGCTAGGACAGCGCTATATCCATGCCGTGTTCATGCTAGGACAGCGTTATATCCATGCCGTGTTCATGCTAGGACAGCGCTATATCCATGCCGTGTTCATGCTATATCCATGCCGTGTTCATGCTAGGACAGCGCTATATCCATGCCGTGTTCATGCTAGGACAGCGTTATATCCATGCCGTGTTCATGCTAGGACAGCGCTATATCCATGCCATGTTCATGCTAGGACAGCGCTATATCCATGCCATGTTCATGCTAGGACAGCGCTATATCCATGCCATGTTCATGCTAGGACAGCCCTATATCCATGCCGTGTTCATGCTAGGACAGCGCTATATCCATGCTAGGACAGCGCTATATCCATGCTAGGACAGCGCTATATCCATGCCGTGTTCATGCTAGGACAGCGCTATATCCATGCCGTGTTCATGCTAGGACAGCGCTATATCCATGCCATGTTCATGCTAGGACAGCGCTATATCCATGCCGTGTTCATGCTAGGACAGCGCTATATCCATGCCGTGTTCATGCTATATCCATGCCGTGTTCATGCTAGGACAGCGCTATATCCATGCCGTGTTCATGCTAGGACAGCGCTATATCCATGCCGTGTTCATGCTAGGACAGCGCTATATCCATGCCGTGTTCATGCTAGGACAACGCTATATCCATGCCATGTTCATGCTAGGACAGCGCTATATCCATGCCATGTTCATGCTAGGACAGCGCTATATCCATGCCGTGTTCATGCTAGGACAGCGTTATATCCATGCCGTGTTCATGCTAGGACAGCGCTATATCCATGCCATGTTCATGCTAGGACAGCGCTATATCCATGCCATGTTCATGCTAGGACAGCGCTATATCCATGCCATGTTCATGCTAGGACAGCCCTATATCCATGCCGTGTTCATGCTAGGACAGCGCTATATCCATGCTAGGACAGCGCTATATCCATGCTAGGACAGCGCTATATCCATGCCGTGTTCATGCTAGGACAGCGCTATATCCATGCCGTGTTCATGCTAGGACAGCGCTATATCCATGCCATGTTCATGCTAGGACAGCGCTATATCCATGCCGTGTTCATGCTAGGACAGCGCTATATCCATGCCGTGTTCATGCTATATCCATGCCGTGTTCATGCTAGGACAGCGCTATATCCATGCCGTGTTCATGCTAGGACAGCGCTATATCCATGCCGTGTTCATGCTAGGACAGCGCTATATCCATGCCGTGTTCATGCTAGGACAGCGCTATATCCATGCCGTGTTCATGCTAGGACAACGCTATATCCATGCCATGTTCATGCTAGGACAGCGCTATATCCATGCCATGTTCATGCTAGGACAGCGTTATATCCATGCCGTGTTCATGCTAGGACAGCCCTATATACATGCCATGTTCATGCTAGGACAGCGCTATATCCATGCCGTGTTCATGCTAGGACAGCACTATATCCATGCCGTGTTCATGCTAGGACAGCGCTATATCCATGCCGTGTTCATGCTAGGACAGCGCTATATCCATGCCATGTTCATGCTAGGACAGCGCTATATCCATGCCGTGTTCATGCTAGGACAGCGCTATATCCATGCTAGGACAGCGCTATATCCATGCCGTGTTCATGCTAGGACAGCGCTATTTCCATGCCGTGTTCATGCTAGGACAGTGCTATATCCATGCCGTGTTCATGCTAGGACAGCTCTATATCCATGCCAGGACAGCGCTATATCCATGCCGTGTTCATGCTAGGACAGCGCTATATCTATGCCGTGGTCATGCTAGGACAGCGCTATATCCATGCCGTGTTCATGCTAGGACAGCGCTATATCCATGTCCTGTTCATGCTAGGACAGAGCTATATCCATGCCATGTTCATGCTAGGACAGCGCTATATCCATGTCCTGTTCATGCTAGGACAGAGCTATATCCATGCCATGTTCATGCTAGGACAGCGCTATATCCATGTCCTGTTCATGCTAGGATAGCGCTATATCCATGCCATGTTCATGCTAGGACAGCGTTATATCCATGCCGTGTTCATTCTAGGACAGCGCTATATCCATGCCGTGTTGATGCTAGGACAGCGCTATATCCATGCCGTGTTGATGCTAGGACAGCGCTATATCCATGCCGTGTTCATGCTAGGACAGTGCTATATCCATGCCGTGTTCATGCTAGGACAGCGCTATATCCATGCCGTGTTCATGCTAGGACAGCGCTATTTCCATGCCGTGTTCATGCTAGGACAGCGCTATATCCATGCCATGTTCATGCTAGGACAGCGCTATATCCATGTCCTGTTCATGCTAGGACAGAGCTATATCCATGCCATGTTCATGCTAGGACAGCGCTATATCCATGTCCTGTTCATGCTAGGATAGCGCTATATCCATGCCATGTTCATGCTAGGACAGCGTTATATCCATGCCGTGTTCATTCTAGGACAGCGCTATATCCATGCCGTGTTCATGCTAGGACAGCGCTATATCCATGCCGTGTTCATGCTAGGACAGCGCTATATCCATGCCGTGTTGATGCTAGGACAGCGCTATATCCATGCCGTGTTCATGCTAGGACAGTGCTATATCCATGCCGTGTTCATGCTAGGACAGCGCTATATCCATGCCGTGTTCATGCTAGGACAGCGCTATTTCCATGCCGTGTTCATGCTAGGACAGCGCTATATCCATGCCATGTTCATGCTAGGACAGCGCTATATCCATGTCCTGTTCATGCTAGGATAGCGCTATATCCATGCCATGTTCATGCTAGGACAGCGCTATATCCATGCCGTGTTCATGCTAGGACAGCGCTATATCCATGTCATGTTCATGCTAGGACAGCGCTATATCCATGCCGTGTTCATGCTATATCCATGCCGTGTTCATGCTAGGACAGCGTTATATCCATGCCGTGTTCATGCTAGGACAGCGCTATATCCATGCCGTGTTCATGCTAGGACAGAGCTATATCCATGCCATGTTCATGCTAGGACAGCCCTATATCCATGCCGTGTTCATGCTAGGACAGCGCTATATCCATGCCGTGTTCATGCTAGGACAGCGTTATATCCATGCCGTGTTCATGCTAGGACAGCGCTATGTCCATGCCGTGTTCATGCTAGGACAGCGCTATGTCCATGCCGTGTTCATGCCATGTTCATGCTAGGACAGCGTTATATCCATGCCATGTTCATGCTAGGACAGCGCTATATCCATGTCGTGTTCATGCTAGGACAGAGCTATATCCATGCCGTGTTCATGCTAGGACAGCGCTATATCCATGTCCTGTTCATGCTAGGACAGCGCTATATCCATGCCGTGTTCATGCTAGGACAGCGCTATATCCATGCCGTGGTCATGCTAGGACAGCGCTATATCCATGCCATGTTCATGCTAGGACAGCGCTATATCCATGCCGTGTTCATGCTAGGACAGCGCTATATCCATGCCGTGTTCATGCTAGGACAGCGCTATATCCATGCCGTGTTCATGCTAGGACAGCGCTATATCCATGCCGTGTTCATGCTAGGACAGCGCTATATCCATGCCGTGTTCATGCTAGGACAGCGCTATATCCATGCCGTGTTCATGCTAGGACAGCGCTATATCCATGCCGTGTTCATGCTAGGACAGCGCTATATCCATGCCGTGTTCATGCTAGGACAGCGTTATATCCATGCCGTGTTCATGCTAGGACAGCGCTATATCCATGCCGTGTTCATGCTATATCCATGCCGTGTTCATGCTAGGACAGCGCTATATCCATGCCGTGTTCATGCTAGGACAGCGTTATATCCATGCCGTGTTCATGCTAGGACAGCGCTATATCCATGCCATGTTCATGCTAGGACAGCGCTATATCCATGCCATGTTCATGCTAGGACAGCGCTATATCCATGCCATGTTCATGCTAGGACAGCCCTATATCCATGCCGTGTTCATGCTAGGACAGCGCTATATCCATGCTAGGACAGCGCTATATCCATGCCGTGTTCATGCTAGGACAGCGCTATATCCATGCCGTGTTCATGCTAGGACAGCGCTATATCCATGCCATGTTCATGCTAGGACAGCGCTATATCCATGCCGTGTTCATGCTAGGACAGCGCTATATCCATGCCGTGTTCATGCTATATCCATGCCGTGTTCATGCTAGGACAGCGCTATATCCATGCCGTGTTCATGCTAGGACAGCGCTATATCCATGCCGTGTTCATGCTAGGACAGCGCTATATCCATGCCGTGTTCATGCTAGGACAACGCTATATCCATGCCATGTTCATGCTAGGACAGCGCTATATCCATGCCATGTTCATGCTAGGACAGCGTTATATCCATGCCGTGTTCATGCTAGGACAGCCCTATATACATGCCATGTTCATGCTAGGACAGCGCTATATCCATGCCGTGTTCATGCTAGGACAGCACTATATCCATGCCGTGTTCATGCTAGGACAGCGCTATATCCATGCCGTGTTCATGCTAGGACAGCACTATATCCATGCCATGTTCATGCTAGGACAGCGCTATATCCATGCCGTGTTCATGCTAGGACAGCGCTATATCCATGCTAGGACAGCGCTATATCCATGCCGTGTTCATGCTAGGACAGCGCTATTTCCATGCCGTGTTCATGCTAGGACAGTGCTATATCCATGCCGTGTTCATGCTAGGACAGCTCTATATCCATGCCAGGACAGCGCTATATCCATGCCGTGTTCATGCTAGGACAGCGCTATATCTATGCCGTGGTCATGCTAGGACAGCGCTATATCCATGCCGTGTTCATGCTAGGACAGCGCTATATCCATGTCCTGTTCATGCTAGGACAGAGCTATATCCATGCCATGTTCATGCTAGGACAGCGCTATATCCATGTCCTGTTCATGCTAGGACAGAGCTATATCCATGCCATGTTCATGCTAGGACAGCGCTATATCCATGTCCTGTTCATGCTAGGATAGCGCTATATCCATGCCATGTTCATGCTAGGACAGCGTTATATCCATGCCGTGTTCATTCTAGGACAGCGCTATATCCATGCCGTGTTCATGCTAGGACAGCGCTATATCCATTCCGTGTTCATGCTAGGACAGCGCTATATCCATGCCGTGTTGATGCTAGGACAGCGCTATATCCATGCCGTGTTCATGCTAGGACAGTGCTATATCCATGCCGTGTTCATGCTAGGACAGCGCTATATCCATGCCGTGTTCATGCTAGGACAGCGCTATTTCCATGCCGTGTTCATGCTAGGACAGCGCTATATCCATGCCATGTTCATGCTAGGACAGCGCTATATCCATGTCCTGTTCATGCTAGGACAGAGCTATATCCATGCCATGTTCATGCTAGGACAGCGCTATATCCATGTCCTGTTCATGCTAGGATAGCGCTATATCCATGCCATGTTCATGCTAGGACAGCGTTATATCCATGCCGTGTTCATTCTAGGACAGCGCTATATCCATGCCGTGTTCATGCTAGGACAGCGCTATATCCATGCCGTGTTCATGCTAGGACAGCGCTATATCCATGCCATGTTCCTGTTGTATTCAATTCAAACATGATTTATTGTCGGAACATTAGCGTTATAGCTATTTACCAGTATAGGCCTACAATACATATATAGTTTGGTAAATAGCTAGTGTTCGTAGCGTACTGTGCAGGAAGGCTTCACGCTATGTCCGCACATATTTGGATTTGATGTAGTCCACCAGTAGTCCGCTTAGGTTCAGACTCGTAGCCGCGTCCACCATAACTGGTCCTTGCATGTTGATGCCATTTTCGTTATTATAAATAGTCCTTGATAGGTTAAAATTCATATCTAAGTAATAAGGTATATTATTAGCCCTAGAAAACATATATTTTACATACACTCAAGTCATACGTCGAGGGGGTACATTAGGGGGCTAGAAAACATATATTGTACCTACACTCAGTCATATGTTGAGGGGGTACATTAGGGGGCTAGACAACATATATTTTACATACACTCAGTCATATGTTGAGGGGGTACATTAGGGGGCTAGACAACATATATTTTACATACACTCAGTCATATGTTGAGGGGGAACTTTAGGTGACTAGACAACATATATTTTACATACACTCAAGTCATATGTTGAGGGGGAACTTTAGGTGACTAGACAACATATATTTTACATACACTCAGTCATATGTTGAGGGGGAACTTTAGGTGACTAGACAACATATATTTTACATACACTCAGTCATACGTTGAGGGGAGGGGGTACTTTAGGGGCTAGAAAACATATATTTTACATACACTCAGTCATAAGTCAAGGGGTACTTTAGGGGGCTAGAAAACATATATTTTACATACACTCAGTCATAAGTCGAGGGGGTACTTTAGGGGTTAGAAAACATATATTTGACATACACTCAGTCATAAGTCGAGGGGGTACTTTAGGGGCTAGAAAACATATATTTTACATACACTCACTCATATGTCGAGGGGGTACTTTAGGGGGCTAGAAAACATATATTTTACATACACTCAGTCATAAGTCGAGGGGGTACTTTAGGGGCTAGAAAACATATATTTTACATACACTCAGTCGTAAGTCGAGGGGGTACTTTAGGGGGCTAGAAAACATTTTTACATACACTCAGTCATAAGTTGAGGGGGTACTTTAGGGGGCTAGAAAACATATTTTACCTATTCTCAGTCATAAGTCGAGGGGGTATATTAGGGAACTAGAAAACATATATTTTACCTATACTCAGTCATAAGTCGAGGGGGTACTTTAGGGGACTAGAAAACATATATTTTAACTATACTCAGTCATAAGTCTAGGGGGTACTTTAGGGGACTAGAAAACATATATTTTACCTATACTCAGTCATAAGTCTAGGGGGTACTTTAGGGGACTAGAAAACATATATTTTACCTATACTCAGTCATAAGTCTAGGGGGTACTTTAGGGGACTAGAAAACATATATTTTACCAATACTCAGTCATAAGTCGAGGGGGTATTATAGGGGACTAGAAAACATATATTTTACCTATACTCAGTCATAAGTCGAGGGGGTATTTTAGGGGACTAGAAAACATATATTTTACCTATACTCAGTCATAAGTCGAGGGGGTACTTTAGGTGACTAGAAAACATAATTTACTTATACTCAAGTCATAAGTCGAGGGGGTACTTTAGGGGACTAGAAAACATATTTTACCTATACTCAGTCATAAGTCGATGGGGGTATTTTAGGGGACTAGAAAAACATATATTTTACCTATACTCAGTCATAAGTCGAGGGGGGTACTTTAGTGTATGTAACTTCTACTAAAATTCCTGTTGCTTATAAAAGCAGAAGTCTATGTCATGAACAAGAAGTCCATGTCATGAACATGAAGTATATGCCATGAACAAGAAGTATATGTCATGAACAAGAAGTCTATGTCATGAACAAGAAGTCTATGTCATGAACAAGAAGTCTATGCCATGAACATGAAGTCTATGTCATGAACAAGAAGTATATGTCATGAACAAGAAGTATATGCCATGAACAAGAAGTCTATGCCATGAACAAGAAGTCTATGTCATGAACAAGAAGTCTATGCCATGAACAAGAAGTCTATGCCATGAACAAGAAGTATGTCATGAACAAGACGTCTATGTCATGAACAAGAAGTCTATGTCATGAACATGAAGTCTATGTCATGAACAAGAAGTATATGCCATGAACAAGAAGTATATGTCATGAACATGAAGTATATGTCATGAACATGAAGTCTATGTCATGAACAAGAAGTATATGTCATGAACAAGAAGTCTATGTCATGAACAAGAAGTCTATGTCATGAACATGAAGTCTATGCCATGAACAAGAAGTCTATGCCATGAACAAGAAGTCTATGTCATGAACATGAAGTCTATGCCATGAACAAGAAGTCTATGTCATGAACAAGAAGTCTATGTCATGAACATGAAGTCTATGTCATGAACAAGAAGTCTATGCCATGAACAAGAAGTCTATGTCATGAACATGAAGTATATGCCATGAACAAGAAGTCTATGTCATGAACATGAAGTCTATGTCATGAACAAGAAGTCTATGCCATGAACAAGAAGTCTATGTCATGAACAAGAAGTCTATGCCGTGAACATGAAGTCTATGCCATGCACAAGAAGTCTATGTCATGAACAAGAAGTATATGTCATGCACAAGAAGTCTATGTCGTGAACATGAAGTCTATGCCATGCACAAGAAGTATATGTCATGAACAAGAAGTATATGTCATGAACAAGAAGTCTATGTCATGAACATGAAGTCTATGTCATGAACAAGAAGTATATGCCATGAACAAGAAGTCTGTCATGAACAAGAAGTCTTTGTCATGAACAAGAAGTCTATGTCATGAACAAGAAGTCTATGTCATGAACAAGAAGTCTATGTCGTGAACAAGAAGTCTATGCCATGAACAAGAAGTATATGTCATGAACAAGAAGTATATGCCATGAACATGAAGTCTATGCCATGAACATGAAGTCTATGCCATGAACAAGAAGTCTATGTCATGAACATGAAGTATATGTCATGAACATGAAGTCTATGTCATGAACAAGAAGTCTATGCCATGAACATGAAGTCTATGCCATGAACAAGAAGTCTATG
Organism: Archivesica marissinica; assembly: GCA_014843695.1. NCBI lineage: Eukaryota > Metazoa > Mollusca > Bivalvia > Venerida > Vesicomyidae > Archivesica > Archivesica marissinica. The sequence continues at coordinate 56,333,461 of CM026394.1, read as the reverse complement.
TCATGAACAAGAAGTATATGCCATGAACAAGAAGTCTATGCCATGAACATGAAGTCTATGCCATGAACATGAAGTCTATGTCATGAACAAGAAGTCTATGTCATGAACAAGAAGTCAATGTCATGAACAAGAAGTATATGCCATGAACAAGAAGTATATGTCATGAACAAGAAGTCTATGCCATGAACATGAAGTATATGCCATGAACAAGAAGTCTATGTCATGAACAAGAAGTATATGTCATGAACAAGAAGTCTATGCCATGAACATGAAGTCTATGTCATGAACAAGAAGTCTATGTCATGAACAAGACGTCTATGTCATGAACAAGAAGTCTATGCCATGAACATGAAGTATATGTCATGAACATGAAGTATATGTCATGAACAAGAAGTCTATGCCATGAACATGAAGTATATGTCATGAACAAGAAGTATATGTCATGAACAAGAAGTCTATGCCATGAACAAGAAGTCTATGCCATGAACAAGAAGTATGTCATGAACAAGAAGTCTATGCCATGAACAAGAAGTCTATGTCATGAACAAGAAGTCTATGTCATGAACAAGAAGTCTATGCCATGAACATGAAGTCTATGTCATGAACATGAAGTCTATGTCATGAACAAGAAGTCTATGTCATGAACATGAAGTCTATGTCATGAACAAGAAGTCTATGTCATGAACAAGAAGTCTATGTCATGAACATGAAGTCTATGTCATGAACATGAAGTCTATGTCATGAACAAGAAGTCTATGTCATGAACAAGAAGTCTATGTCATGAAGTCTATGTCATGCACAAGAAGTCTATGTCATGAACAAGAAGTATATGCCATGAACATGAAGTCATGCCATGAACATGAAGTATATGTCATGAACAAGAAGTCTATGTCATGAACATGAAGTCTATGCCATGAACAAGAAGTCTATGTCATGAACATGAAGTCTATGCCATGAACATGAAGTCTATGTCATGAACAAGAAGTATATGTCATGAACATGAAGTCTATGCCATGAACATGAAGTATGTCATGAACATGAAGTCTATGTCATGAACAAGAAGTATATGCCATGAACATGAAGTCTATGTCATGAACAAGAAGTCTATGTCATGAACATGAAGTCTATGTCATGAACAAGAAGTCTATGTCATGAACATGAAGTATATGCCATGAACAAGAAGTATATGCCATGAACATGAAGTCTATGTCATGAACAAGAAGTCTATGTCATGAACATGAAGTCTATGTCATGAACAAGAAGTCTATGTCATGAACATGAAGTCTATGTCATGAACAAGAAGTATATGTCATGAACATGAAGTATATGCCATGAACAAGAAGTATATGCCATGAACAAGAAGTATATGTCATGAACAAGAAGTCTATGCCATGAACAAGAAGTATATGTCATGAACAAGAAGTCTATGCCATGAACAAGAAGTCTATGCCATGAACAAGAAGTCTATGTCATGAACAAGAAGTATATGCCATGAACAAGAAGTCTATGCCATGAACAAGAAGTATATGCCATGAACAAGAAGTCTATGTCATGAACAAGAAGTCTATGCCATGAACAAGAAGTATATGTCATGAACAAGAAGTATATGCCATGAACAAGAAGTCTATGCCATGAACAAGAAGTATATGTCATGAACAAGAAGTCTATGTCATGAACATGAAGTCTATGTCATGAACAAGAAGTCTATGCCATGAACAAGAAGTCTATGTCATGAACAAGAAGTCTATGCCGTGAACAAGAAGTATATGCCATGAACAAGAAGTCTATGCCATGAACATGAAGTATATGTCATGAACAAGAAGTCTATGTCATGAACATGAAGTCTATGCCATGAAAAAGAAGTCGTTACAATCAACAAGAAGTCGTTACAATCGACAGGAAGTCAATACAATCAACAGGAAGTCGATACAATCGACAGGAAGTCAATACAATCAACAGGAAGTCGTTACAATCGACAGGAAGTCGATACAATCAACAGGAAGTCGATAAATCAATAGGAAGTCGTTACAATGATACAATCAACAAGAAGTCGATACAATCAACCAAGAAGTCGATACAATCAACAAGAAGTCGATACAATCAACAGTAAGTTGATACAATCAACAAGAAATCGATACAATCAACAAGAAGTCACTACAATCAACAGGAAGTCGATACAATCAACAGAAAGTCAATACAATCAACAGGAAGTCAATACAATCAACAGGAAGTCAATACAATCAACAGGAAGTCAATACAATCAACAGGAAGTCGATACAATCGACAGGAAGTCAATACAATCAACAGGAAGTCGTTACAATCGACAGGAAGTCGATACAATCAACAGGAAGTCGATAAATCAATAGGAAGTCGTTACAATCAACAAGAAGTCGATACAATCAACCAAGAAGTCGATACAATCAACAAGAAGTCGATACAATCCAAAAATAAGTTGATACAATCAACAAGAAATCGATACAATCAACAAGAAGTCACTACAATCAACAGGAAGTCGATACAATCAACAGAAAGTCAATACAATCAACATGAAGTCACTACAATCAACAGGAAGTCGATACAATCAACAGAAAGTCAATACAATCAACATGAAGTCACTACAATCAACAGGAAGTCGATACAATCAACAGAAAGTCAATACAATCAACAGGAAGTCAATACAATCAACAGGAAGTCGATACAATCAACAGAAAGTCAATACAATCAACAGGAAGTCAATACAATCAACAGGAAGTCGATTCAATCAACAGGAAGTCAATACAATCAACAGGAAGTCGATACAATCAACAGGAAGTCGATACAATCAACAGGAAGTCAATACAATCAACAGGAAGTCGATACAATCGACAGGAAGTCAATATAATCAACAGGAAGTCGTTACAATCGACAGGAAGTCGATACAATCAACAGGAAGTCGATAAATCAATAGGAAGTCGTTACAATCAACAAGAAGTCGATACAATCAACCAAGAAGTCGATACAATCAACAAGAAGTCGATACAATCAAAAAATAAGTTGATACAATCAACAAGAAATCGATACAATCAACAAGAAGTCACTACAATCAACAGGAAGTCGATACAATCAACAGAAAGTCAATACAATCAACATGAAGTCACTACAATCAACAGGAAGTCGATACAATCAACAGAAAGTCAATACAATCAACATGAAGTCACTACAATCAACAGGAAGTCGATACAATCAACAGAAAGTCAATACAATCAACAGGAAGTCAATACAATCAACAGGAAGTCGATACAATCAACAGGAAGTCAATACAATCAACATGAAGTCGATAAAATCAACAGGAAGTCGATACAATCAACAAGAAGTCGTTACAATCAACAGGAAGTCGATACAATCAACAGGAAGTCGCTACAATCAACAGGAAGTCGATACAAACAACAGGAAGTTGACACAATCAACAAGAAGTCGCTACAATCAACAGGAAGTTGATACAATCAACAGGAAGTCGATACAATGAACAGGATGTCGTTACAATCAACAAGAAGTCGATACATTCAACAGGAAGTCGTTAAATCAACAGGAAGTCGGTTGTCCGATTAGCGCAGTGGTTAGCACATTTGCCAGATCGGACATGTGGGTTTTCTCCGGGTACTTCGGTTTCCTCCCACACGCATGACCACATTTACACTTTCATCCGCGCCAACGAGAGTGATTAATATAAATTGTTCAAACTTGCTTTGCAATCGTTATATAATAAAGTTTAAACTAGGATGTCGACACCAGTCCAAAAGTACACTCAATGATAACATTACACAACTGGATTAGTCTTAAAAAATAGTATGAATGTGTGTGACATGGTTGTTAGTCGATATAGCATGTTCAAGCACATTGTAGAAGAAATACGGTATATTTACGGTAACATAATTGCATAAATGGGATTAACAGTGATTCCGAAATTGTGAATATCTTTATTTAGCAACAACATTTGGTTCTATTCCTCATGTTCTTCTCTTTTTAACAGCAGGCTCCATATTGCTTCCATCCCAGTCATCATCATTGTCCTTGAGATAGTCTTCAAGGTCGTCACCCTGGCCTTCACAAAAATGACCTTGACCGTCAGTCTGAACTTGACATATTGAGTCACATGACTGAGTGCCCTGGTAGACACTATTCTGGTTGTCACCATGGTTTTTTTTAGGTGAAAAGTATTTGAATAGTCCTCGTGGCTTCGTTTCCTTTGGCGGTGTGCTGGAAGTTGGCAAAGGCTGTAGCTCTCTTGCTGGGGACGTAAAGTTCAGGATGCTTGGCTGTTTTAATACTGAAATAAGATGACAAGTTCAGGATGCTTGGCTTTTTTAATACTGAAATAAGATGACACATTCAGGATGCTTGGCTGATTTAATACTGAAATAAGATGACAAATTCAGGATGCTTGGCTGTTTTAATACTGAAATAAGATGACAAGTTCAGGATGCTTGGCTTTTTTAATACTGAAATAAGATGACACATTCAGGATGCTTGGCTGTTTTAATACTGAAATAAGATGACAAATTCAGGATGCTTGGCTGTTTTAATACTGAAATAAGATGACAAATTCAGGATGCTTGGCTGTTTTAATACTGAAATAAGATGACAAATTCAGGATGCTTGGCTGTTTTAATACTGAAATAAGGACACATTCAGGATGGTTGGCTGTTTTAATACTGAAATAAGATGACAAGTTCAGGATGCTTGGTTGTTTTAATACTGAATTAAGGACACATTCAGGATGCTTGGCTGTTTTAATACTGAAATAAGGACACATTCAAGATGCTTGGCTGTTTTAATACTGAAATAAGGACACATTCAAGATGCTTGGCTGTTTTAATACTGAAATAAGATGACAAATTTAGGATGCTTGGCTGTTTAATACTGAAATAAGGACAACTTCAGGATGCATGGCTGTTTTAATACTGAAATAAGATGACAAATTCAGGATGCTTGACTGGTTTAATACTGAAATAAGGACAAGTTCAGGAGACTATCAAGTAAAGAACACTTTGCTTCTAGACGGAACTTGAGCGGACAAAATTCATTGGCTCCAAATACGATTAAGTACTATCCAATCATTTCTATTAATTATTACTGAGGCAGTAAATTTTATTTATCAACACAAGGATCTCAGTCATTTTTGTGAATTCTGACATTTGACTTAATTCATCCTTGAGTAAATACACGGATTTACAGTGAGTATTAATTAAATCTATCATCCAAACACCAAAATATGGCACCAGAAGCAGACTTGCAGATATCGCCAAACTATACCACCCATACATGATAACAGACCAGACTTTTAAGGAATTACCTATAGTACCTTTTCGTGGTGATTTATTGAAGTTCTGTTCCACATCATCTCGGGCAGAATTTCCGTCATCACATGTGGCCAGGGCTCCATCATCACAGAACGATCCCTCCAAGAACTTGGTAATCTCCTCTTGTCTCTGATCCTGCAAATGTTACATATCAACGTTTTACAATGTTACATATCAACGTTTACAATGTTACATATCAACATTTTACAATGTTACATATCAATGTTTACAATGTTACATATCAACGTTTACAATGTTACATATCAACGTTTTACAATGTTACATATCAACGTATTACAATGTTACATATCAACGTTTTACAATGTTACATATCAACGTATTACAATGTTACATATCAACGTTTTACAATGTTACATATCAACGTATTACAATGTTACATATCAACGTTTTACAATGTTACATATCAACGTATTACAATGTTACATATCAACGTTTTACAATGTTACATATCAACGTATTACAATGTTACATATCAACGTTTTACAATGTTACATATCAACGTATTACAATGTTACATATCAACGTTTTACAATGTTACATATCAACGTATTACAATGTTACATATCAACGTTTTACAATGTTACATATCAACGTATTACAATGTTACATATCAACGTTTGTTTACAATGTTACATATCAACGTATTACAATGTTACATATCAACTTTTACAATGTTACATATCAACGTTTTACAATGTTACATATCAACATATTACAATGTTACATATCAACGTTTTACAATGTTACATATCAACGTTTTACAATGTTACATATCAACGTATTACAATGTTACATATCAACGTATTACAATGTTACATATCAACATTTTACAATGTTACATATAAACATTAAAAACAATGTTACATATCAGCATTTAAAACAATGTTACATATCAACGTTTAAAACAATGCTACATATCAACATTTAAAACAATGTTACATATCAAGGTTTAAAACAATGTTACATATCAACGTTTAAAACAATGCTATATATCAACATTTAAAACAATGTTACATATCAGCATTTAAAACAATGTTACATATCAACGTTTAAAACAATGTTACATATCAACGTTTAAAACAATGTTACATATCAAAGTTTAAAACAATGTTACATATCAAAGTTTAAAACAATGTTACATATCATAGTTTAAAACAATGCTACATATCAATGTTTAAAACACTGTCGTGACATCATATCTTTATACTTGCAGTCCATTATTATTAACATTGGACTGTGTGAAAATGCCAGAGTATTATATTAAGTTCTACGCGTACATGTACGGAATTAACTATTTTAATGAGTAGGATTGTGTTATATAAGTGTGTGCTTTAAGTATAGAAGATAGAAGCCTGAAACGGATCCAATATGTAAACATAACAAAATAATGTAAATAGGGTCGACATTCATGCATAATACGATTTATGGTACAGATTTATCATTATATCTCACATGTGTGCCTATGCATATTTATTTGTAGACTAGACTTAGTTATCTGTTAAATGACATTATCTCACTTATTATATATTTTGGTATCACTACATAATACGTTTATCTCTTAATCGCCGATAGTCAGGGTTCATTTTAGGTCAGAATTTTTGGGAGAAGTGAGAAAGCGCGTGATCGCTTCCTTAAATGGTGTTCTTTAATATACTTCTGCAAAATAGGGTTAAAATGCACAGTACAACCATTAAATACAACACTTGAATAGACAGAGTGTTTTATAATGGGCCAGTGTATCTTACTAGACAAAATTTTGTTTGAAAATCATAAAAACCAAAAAATAATTATTTGTTTACACCTTTGTATATTTTTACACTTTTCACCAAATAACAGGCATAGGCTTACACTCTGCATGCTGAGTAAAATATGTTATAAATAGTTCAAATGATTGTAGCAGACGACAAGTCATCAATGTGTTTTGCTTATTTGTAACGGAAAAAAACTCTGGGAAAATGTCATGGAAATTCATTTTAATTGTGTTACGACGCAATTCTATTAAATTACATGATATAGTTGACTGATATTTTCGCTGTTAGATTGCAAATAGTTACGTTCTCATTAAGTATATTTACTATAAGTCTAGTCGTCTCTGCTGATGAGAAGTTGTCCTTAGTGAGGCCAGCTTTACCAAGCACATCTAACTTCTTCTGAATCATGGGCCTGAAATGAACAGTGGATAAATATATGAAACATTTTAATTAGTAGGATCTTGTTATATAAGTGTGTGTTTTAAGTAAGATATAAGCCTCAAACAGATCCAATATGTAAAATATTGGTACAGTCTTCGGCACTATGTGCCTCACACAGTCCAATAATTTACATATTGGATCGTTTTCGGCTTATATCTTATACATAATGTACAGTACATATATATTGTATATAAAATGAAAATGAATTAAATCGAAAGCTTATAGCTTATTGAGATTATCTCCATTACATATATAAGTGTGTGCACTATCGGTGATTAAGAGATAAACGTATTATGTAGTGATACCAAAATATATAATAAGTGAGATAATGTCATTTAAAAGATAACTAAGTCTAGTCTACAAATAAATATGCATAGGCACACATGTGAGATATAATGATAAATCTGTACTATAAATCGTGTTATTCAGGATACATGAGTTGTATTATGCATGAATGTCGACCCTATTTACATTATTTTGTTATGTCAACAAACCGCGTATACGACGTTTGCTTATTAGTTGAAATACTCAGTATTTGAGTCAAATATTTGTAAAAAAATTATACCATATAATAGGAAAATACATTCTGTAGACATTTGCGTTTTCACCGATGTAGTGTCACTTTAAGGAATTGGGAATCTGGAAATTGGCTGATTAATGGAGGTGACCACTAACACAGGTTTGACTGTATTTTCAAATGTTATCTTCACAAAAATAAGTCAACTTTAATAATCTTGTATAACTTTTAAGAACATTGCTACAGAAGACGTGAGATTCGCTATTTCATCATTTCACGATTACAACTCACAAATTCAACGTCACGGAGAAAGTTGAAATCATGAATTTGTGAAGTTGAGATTGTGAACTTATGAAGATTAAATCGTGAATTTGTAGAAATCGTGAACTAGTGGAATTGTGTAGTTGAAATCGTGGAATTACGAAGTTAAGATGCTGAACTGGTAAAGTTGAAATCGTGAATTTAATTTGTGTAGTAGAAATATCGAATATTGTCGCCAGCCCTCCGTACATTGCAGCTTTCTCTGTAACATTTCTAAGAGTTTATATTTTACCAAAAACACAGTGAAAATTCCAATGGGCATGTTCCGAAAATAGAGGAGAAAAATACTTGTACCTTATATGTTGTTATCATCAATAAAATAGTCTGGACACATCTTACGGGTCAGGGATGGACAGATATGGCAGAGACTATATATATACCGTCTCCGTGGCCTAGTGGTTAAGGCCTACGGAGCGGGAGGTCGAAGGTTCAAACCTTTTCAGGGGTTTGTTCTGATATGGCCAGTTGGTGAGCCGCTAGCTAGTTAAATAATGGTTACCGATTGCCTACCAGTCTGGCATACAAGCATAGGATTCGGGAAGTACTGATGTTCATAAAAAAAGGAGGTGTCTCATAAGTCAGAAATGGCTGGCCCTTTAAATAAGGGTGACACTATAATAAACAAACACTTTACTTTACTTTTACTATATATATATATACCTCCCACTTCCACAAGATTGAGTGGCATACATATTCTATACTTTGTAAAGGTAACATGCAGCAATACCATTTAGTAATGGTACGATGGTCGCCAGATCGGACAGGTGGGTTTTCTCCGGGTACTCTGGTTTCCTCCCACACGAATGACCACATATACCGTACGCTTTCATCCGCGCCAATGAGAGTGATTAATATAAGTTGTTAGAACTTGCTTCGCAATCGTTGTAAAATAAATAAAAGTTAAACTTAATACCATTTGAGTCTCGCGCATTTCCCCACAATTCGCGAGTGACTAATTTTCAACTACATGTGCATCTGTTATGCACACATTTGTAACATATATGTATATATTAAACAGGTAGTGGTCAGGCACATAGCTACTATAAGGCCCTGCAAATTGTTGTCCTGAAAATTTTAAAAACCTCAAAAATGTAATAAAAACTTTATAGGGTGGGGGACAAATACATTTCTGAAATTATTGAAATGTGAACTTCTAAAATGACATTTAAATGATTCAGAGTGTAAGATTGACGTTCGAGGATTAAACATCTTCTTGAGAGAGTATGCCCCTCAAATTATTAGTCGGGACTACAAATTAAACATCATTAGCTACGCCCTCTGGTGGCGCCATTTATTACCATATATGGTCGTCCGAGGTTCCCTTGGCAACCAGGTACTGGACACTGACAACATCCTGCTGACCAATCCTGTGAGCTCTGTCTTCTGCTTGTACCAATATCTGAACAAGAACATTCGTAAATAGTCTAAATGGGTGAAATAAATTTTACATTTTCTCAATGGTTGCTATGTTGTGTGAATATCTATATGACCTCTGTAAATGACAGGTCAGTCAGCATAAACCATAGAACACTTACCCCTGGATTCCAGAACAGTTCTGCAAAGACCACCAAGTTAGCAGATGACAAATCCAAGCCAGCATTGGCCGCTGTAATTGATAGAATGGCCACTTTGATGTGATCATTGTGTTGAAACTTTTTACACACAAAGTTCCTCTGTTCCGAGTTTGTCTTCCCATCTATTCTCATGTAGTTCTTGTCTATCTGGAAAGATATACACGGTATTTATGTTTATTGGTGACAAAAGGAATTCATTTAACAGGCAATTACTGATTTGCACTTCAATGAATGGTGTCCCATCTATAAAATACTACAATTTTATTGTAGAGGTCAAACTTGTGGAAGTCTGGAGTTCGAGCGCCGCTGGAGCTGTTACGATTGTGTCCTTGGGCAAGGTATTTAAACTCCACGCCACTTTTCTCTCCATAGTGACGATGGATTCCATCAGGAATGAGGTCTCGTTCTTCTTTGTAATTGCAGACTGTGCATGATAAGAAAACAGCTCTTCATGAAATTTGAATAGTGTGGGAACACCTATATATAATCATACTGCACACAGATACAGGACTGTAAGCCATTACAATCATTACCTACAACATTCTGAAGCTATTCACAACTGGAATTCATACTTGTGTGTTTCTACCAAGTGTTGTGCAAATTCCTTGAAAATTGTGTAAGACGTTAGCCCTACGTAGGCTTATACGTACATTGTGGAACATGCGCAAGTCGTCATAATATAACTCTATTCATATACATTTGAATCTTGATTAAAATATCAGTTAGCATTATCGGTCTCTATTCCATCTAACACATCAACAAACAATAGCTACCATAGTTTCCTCTATTCCATCTAACACATCAACAAACCTTAGCTTTCATGGTCTCCTCTATTCCATCTAACACATCAACAAACCTTAGCTTTCACTGTCTCTATTCCATCTAACACATCAACAAACAATAGCTACCATAGTTTCTTCTATTCCATCTAACACATCAACAAACCTTAGCTTTCACGGTCTCCTCTATTCCATCTAACACATCAACAAACCTTAGCGTTCACGGTCTCTATTCCATCTAACACATACACAAACCTTCGTTTTCACTGTCTCTATTCCATCTAACACACCAACAAACAATAGCTACCATAGTTTCCTCTATTCCATCTAATACATCAACAAACCTTAGCTATCACGGTCTTCTCTATTCCATCTAACACATCAACAAACCTTAGCTTTCACGGTCTCCTCTATTCCATTTAACACATCAACAAACCTTAGCCTTCACGGTCTCCTCTATTCCACCTAACACATCAACAAACCTTAGCTTTCACAGTCTCCTCTATTCCATCTAACACATCAACAAACCTTAGCTTTCACGGTCTCCTCTATTCCATCTAACACATCAACAAACCTTAGCTTTCATGGTCTCTTCTATTCCATCTAACACATCAACAAACCTTAGCTTTCACGGTCTTCTCTATTCCATCTAACACATCAACAAACCTTAGCTTTCACGGTCTCCTCTATTCTACCTAACACATCAACAAACCTTAGCTTTCACGGTCTCCTCTATTCCATCTAACATATCAACAAACCTTAGCTTTCACGATCTCTTCTATTCCATCTAACACATCAACAAACCTTAGCTTTCACGGTCTCCTCTATTTCATCTAACACATCAACAAACCTTAGCTTTCACGGTCTTCTCTATTCCATCTAACACATCAACAAACCTTAGCTTTCACGGTCTCCTCTATTCTACCTAACACATCAACAAACCTTAGCTTTCACGGTCTCCTCTATTCCATCTAACATATCAACAAACCTTAGCTTTCACGATCTCTTCTATTCCATCTAACACATCAACAAACCTTAGCTTTCACAGTCTCCTCTATTCCATCTAACACATCAACAAACCTTAGCTTTCACGGTCTCTATTCCATCTAACACATCAACAAACCTTAGTTTTCACTGTCTCTATTCCATCTAACACACCAACAAACAATAGCTACCATAGTTTCCTCTATTCCATCTAATACATCAACAAACCTTAGCTTTCACGGTCTCCTCTATTCCATCTAATACATCAACAAACCTTAGCTTTCACGGTCTCCTCTATTCCATCTAACACATCAACAAACCTTAGCTTTCACGGTCTCTATTCCATCTAACACATCAACAAACAATAGCTACCATAGTTTCCTCTATTCCATCTAATACATCAACAAACCTTAGCTTTCACGGTCTCCTCTATTCCATCTAATACATCAACAAACCTTAGCTTTCACGGTCTTCTCTATTCCATCTAACACATCAACAAACCTTAGCTGTCACGGTCTCCTCTATTCCATTTAACACATCAACAAACCTTAGCCTTCACGGTCTCCTCTATTCCATGTAACACATCAACAAACCTTAGCTTTCACGGTCTCCTCTATTCCATCTAACACATCAACAAACCTTAGCTTTCACGGTCTCCTCTATTCCATCTAACACATCAACACACCTTAGCTTTCACGGTCTCCTCTATTCCATCTAACACATCAACAAACCTTAGCTTTCACGGTCTCCTCTATTCCATCTAACACATCAACAAACTTTAGCCTTCACGGTCTCCTCTATTCCATCTAACACATCAACAAACCTTAGCCTTCACAGGTCTCCTCTATTCCATCTAACACATCAACAAACCTTCGTTTTCACGATCTCCTCTATTCCATCTAACACATCAACAAACCTTAGCCTTCACGGTCTCCTCTATTCCATCTAACACATCAACAAACAATAGCTACCATAGTTTCCTCTATTCCAACTAACACATCAACAAGCCTTAGCTTTCATGGTCTCCTCTATTCCATTTAACACATCAACAAACCTTAGCCTTCACGGTCTCCTCTATTCCATCTAACACATCAACAAACCTTAGCTTTCACGGTCTCCTCTATTCCATCTAACACATCAACAAACCTTAGCTTTCACGATCTCTTCTATTCCATCTAACACATCAACAAACATTAGCTTTCACGGTCTCCTCTATTCCATCTAACACATCAACAAACCTTAGCTTTCACGGTCTCTATTCCATCTAACACATACACAAACCTTCGTTTTCACTGTCTCTATTCCATCTAACACACCAACAAACAATAGCTACCATAGTTTCCTCTATTCCATCTAACACATCAACAAACAATAGCTACCATAGTGTCCTCTATTCCATCTAATACATCAACAAACCTTAGCTTTCACGGTCTTCTCTATTCCATCTAACACATCAACAAACCTTAGCTTTCACGGTCTCCTCTATTCCATTTAACACATCAACAAACCTTAGCCTTCACGGTCTCCTCTATTCCATCTAACACATCAACAAACCTTAGCTTTCACGGTCTCCTCTATTCCATCTAACACATCAACAAACCTTAGCTTTCACGGTCTCCTCTATTCCATCTAACACATCAACAAACAATAGCTACCATAGTTTCCTCTATTCCAACTAACACATCAACAAGCCTTAGCTTTCATGGTCTCCTCTATTCCATTTAACACATCAACAAACCTTAGCCTTCACGGTCTCCTCTATTCCATCTAACACATCAACAAACCTTAGCTTTCACGGTCTCCTCTATTCCATCTAACACATCAACAAACCTTAGCTTTCACGGTCTCTATTCCATCTAACACATACACAAACCTTCGTTTTCACTGTCTCTATTCCATCTAACACATACACAAACCTTCGTTTTCACTGTCTCTATTCCATCTAACACACCAACAAACAATAGCTACCATAGTTTCCTCTATTCCATCTAACACATCAACAAACAATAGCTACCATAGTGTCCTCTATTCCATCTAATACATCAACAAACCTTAGCTTTCACGGTCTTCTCTATTCCATCTAACACATCAACAAACCTTAGCTTTCACGGTCTCCTCTATTCCATTTAACACATCAACAAACCTTAGCCTTCACGGTCTCCTCTATTCCATCTAACACATCAACAAACCTTAGCTTTCACGGTCTCCTCTATTCCATCTAACACATCAACAAACCTTAGCTTTCACGGTCTCCTCTATTCCATCTAACACATCAACAAACCTTAGCTTTCACGGTCTCCTCTATTCCATCTAACACATCAACAAACCTTAGCTTTCACGGTCTCCTCTATTCCATCTAACACATCAACAAACCTTAGCCTTCACAGGTCTCCTCTATTCCATCTAACACATCAACAAACCTTCGTTTTCACGATCTCCTCTATTCCATCTAACACATCAACAAACCTTAGCCTTCACGGTCTCCTCTATTCCATCTAACACATCAACAAACAATAGCTACCATAGTTTCCTCTATTCCAACTAACACATCAACAAACCTTAGCTTTCACGGTCTCCTCTATTCCATCTAACACATCAACAAACAATAGCTTTCACGGTCTCCTCTATTCCATCTAACACATCAACAAACCTTAGCTTTCACGGTCTCCTCTATTCCATCTAACACATCAACAAACATTAGCCTTCACGGTCTCCTCTATTCCATCTAACACATCAACAAACCTTAGCCTTCACAGGTCTCCTCTATTCCATCTAACACATCAACAAACCTTCGTTTTCACGATCTCCTCTATTCCATCTAACACATCAACAAACCTTAGCCTTCACGGTCTCCTCTATTCCATCTAACACATCAACAAACAATAGCTACCATAGTTTCCTCTATTCCAACTAACACATCAACAAGCCTTAGCCTTCACGGTCTCCTCTATTCCATCTAACACATCAACAAACCTTAGCTTTCACGGTCTCCTCTATTCCATTTAACACATCAACAAACCTTAGCCTTCACGGTCTCCTCTATTCCATCTAACACATCAACACACCTTAGCTTTCACGGTCTCCTCTATTCCATCTAACACATCAACAAACCTTAGCTTTCACGGTCTCCTCTATTCCATCTAACACATCAACAAACCTTAGCCTTCACAGGTCTCCTCTATTCCATCTAACACATCAACAAACCTTAGCCTTCACAGGTCTCCTCTATTCCATCTAACACATCAACAAACCTTCGTTTTCACGATCTCCTCTATTCCATCTAACACATCAACAAACCTTAGCCTTCACGGTCTCCTCTATTCCATCTAACACATCAACAAACAATAGCTACCATAGTTTCCTCTATTCCAACTAACACATCAACAAGCCTTAGCCTTCACGGTCTCCTCTATTCCATCTAACACATCAACAAACCTTAGCTTTCACGGTCTCCTCTATTCCATCTAACACATCTCCATGATGAGCAAAGATAAGAAACTTCGTTTCACTTTCCAGTAAATCTTCGACATAGGATCTGAAGTAAATTTCATTATTAACATGGTAACGTGTGTTCTAATAATGGCTACCCTGAGATCTTACATTACTCTGGATTCCTCCCATATGAATGAGGACCACACATACGCTTACATCCCAGATTTACAGGTGCGGTTACTCTAGATTCCTTCCACACGAATGAGGACCACACATACGCTTACATCCAAGATTTATAGGTGTGGTTACTCAAGATTCCTTCCACACGAAGGACCACACATACGCTTATATCCCGGATTTACTGGTGCGGTTACTCAAGATTCCTTCCACACGAAGGACCACACATGTGCTTACATCCCAGATTTACAGGTGTGGTTACTCAAGATTCCTTCCACACGAAGGACCACACATACGCTTATATCCCGGATTTACTGGTGCGGTTACTCAAGATTCCTTCCACACGAAGGACCACACATGTGCTTACATCCCAGATTTACAGGTGTGGTTACTCAAGATTCCTTCCACACGAAGGACCACACATACGCTTATATCCCGGATTTACAGGTGCGGTTACTCAAGATTCCTTCCACACGAAGGACCACACATGTGCTTACATCCCAGATTTACAGGTGTAGTTACTCAAGATTCCTTCCACACAAATGAGGACCACACATGTGCTTACATCCCAGATTTACAGGTGCGGTTACTCAAGATTCCTTCCACACGAAGGACCACACATATGCTTACATCCCGGATTTACAGGTGCGGTTACTCAAGATTCCTTCAACACTAAGGACCACATATGTGCTTACATCCCAGATTTACAGGTGTGGTTACTCAAGATTCCTTCCACACGAAGGACCACACATGTGCTTACAGCCCAGATATACAGGTGCGGTTACTCAAGATTCCTTCCACAGAATGACCACACATGTGCTTACATCCCAGAGTTACAGGTGCGGTTACTCAAGATTCCTTCCACACGAAGGACCACACATGTGCTTACATCCCAGATTTATAGGTGCGGTTACTCAAGATTCCTTCCACACGAAGGACAACACACATGTGCTTACATCCCAGAGTTACAGGTGCGGTTACTCAAGATTCCTTCCACACGAAGGACCACACGTACGCTTACATCCCAGATCTTACAGGAGGAGTTACTACGGGTTCCTCCCAGATGAAGGAACTGCACGAACAGAACTCATAAATATAATTAATTGGCTGTTCGATAGCGTAGTGATTAGTACGCTCGCTTCTCACAAATGCAACCCGGGTTTGATCCTCGGACCAGGAAGCATGTTAGATGGTATGCATTGATGAGAAGAAGCATGCAAACCTCTGCTAATTGGACTGTTCACTCCTATACCAGCATGTCTGCTTTACAGAGTAGCATACAAACCTCTGCTAATTGGACTGTTCACTCCTATACCGGCATGTCTGCTTTACAGAGAAGCATACAAACCTCTGCTAATTGGACTGTTCACTCCTATACCAGCCTGTCTGCTTTACAGAGAAGCATACAAACCACTGCTAATCGAACTGTTCACTCCTATACCGGCATGTCTGCTTTACAGAGAAGCATACAAACCACTGCTAATTGGACTGTTCACTCCTATACCAGCCTGTCTGCTTTACAGAGAAGCATACAAACCTCTGCTAATCGGACTGTTCACTCCTATACCAGCATGTCTGCTTTACAGAGAAAGTGTACCCAAAAATTAGAATCATTTGTCCAGTACGGCCCCCAAAAATTAGAATTATTTGTCCAGTACGGCCCCCAAAAATCAGAATCACTTGTCCAGTACGGCCCCCAAATATTCTAATCATTTGTCCAGTACGGCACCCAAAAATTAGAATTATTTGTCCAGTACGGCCCCCAAAAATCAGAATCATTTGTCCAGTACGGCCCCCAAAAATTCTAATCATTTGTCCAGTACGGCCCCCAAAAATTAGAATCATTTGTCCAGTACGGCCCCCAAAAATTAGAATCATTTGTCCAGTACAGCCCCCAAAAATTAGAATCATTTGTCCAGTACGGCCCCCAAAAATTAGAATCATTTGTCCAGTACGGCCCCCAAAAATTAGAATCATTTGTCCAGTACGGCCCCCAAAACACTCACTTGATGGCCTTCATCTTTGCCGACCCCGACTTGTGGAAAAAATCCAACAGCGCACCTCTCTCCTGCATTTTCTAGAACAACAATACACATGACATATATTTATCTCTAATATGAAATATACCAAAACTCTGCCAAAGGGCCAAAGGATCGAAATCGAAAGAAATGTTGCTTCAAATTCAGGAAAAATTTGACATGGTCAAAGTTTGCTCCAAGCTAATTCAATATACAAAATGTACATCGAGTATCAAGGAATGTTTTTATAAATACAGAATAAGACAAATTTAAATGACACAGGACCTAGAATAGTTTATATTAAACAATATTTATTTATATTTATATTTCGGATTTTACGCCTGCATCAGCACCATTTTGGGCTATATCGCCGGCGGGCAGTTTACCTAACAACACCTTTCCTGGGCAGGCTCCAACGGTTAACCAGTAATTGGGTGCACCAACCTCCGTAAGAAACTGCCCACTTTTTCATATAAATGAGACACGGCCTGAGCGGGGCTCGAACCCGTGACCATCAGTGATGATAGGTTACAGTGGTATACAAGTCAGCGACCTTAACCACTCGACCACATAGGCGGATTATATTAAACAAGGAATCCCAGAATCAAAGAACAAACTCTTCTATAAAAGAAAGGAAACAATTGTAAGCAAGAATGATTACACTTGCTTAGCCATTTAGTTTATACAAATTAATTTTAGCTTTTTAGTTCTTTCAACTTCTATTAATCACTATCGAGACCTCATTCCTGATGGAATCCATTGCCACGATGGAGAGAGAAGAGGCAATGTGGAATTTAAATGCCTTGCCTAAGGGCACAATCATAACGGCTCCAGCAGGGCTCGAACTCAGGACCTTTCGCACCTGAAGCGAACGCGCATCCAATGCGCTATCACGACTTTGAAAGTTGAAATTTTCTATGCAATCATACTCAAGGGTCGTGATGGCTCGTTCGCTTAAAGTGCGTAAAGACCAGGAGTTGGCGCCCCGCTGGAGACTTTTCGATTGTGCCCATAGGCGTATTTGAATTCCACATACATTGCATCTTAGGCCTTAGGCAAGGCATTTAAATTCCATGTTGCCTCCTCTCTCCCTTGTAGCGATGGATTCCATCAGGAATGAGGTCTCGAGAGTGATTAATATAAGTTGTAAGAACTTGTTTCGCACTCAAGCTAAAATAAATTTGTATAAACTAACAGACACACTGTACAAAGTATAAAGTTGTTTCCTCTGTTTTTATCGTTGTTTCCTTTGCACCACATGCTATCAATTTTCTTCCACTTTCTCATATTGTAATTATTATGTTACTATATCTCGATATATATCCTACACTATATCCAATGGGTAAACATTCTGTACATTTTTTTATCGATTAACGAACATGATTTTGATAAAATCACATTTATCATAACGCAACATCTTATTAGGGAACAACTGTAAAAACAAAGGATTCCAACTGAAAGGACAGCTATACATTTAGGGATAAATCAGACTTTATCTGCCAAGGGAGGTAATAGAAAAGCCAGCGAGGTCCCTCATTATATATGGACCTTTGTGAAACTCTTTGCTGTATATAAATTGATGGTACTGTATTTTCCATGGCTAAATTGAATACCGATTGCTAAGATATTTCAAATAATTTATTAAAAGATGCACATACGAAAACAGAACAATACACTTTTTAAGGAATATAAAGCTCATATGAGCTGTATTCCACATAACGGTAAGAAGATCAGGGATCATTCTAGAGGGCTATGTGGGCGAAATTATCGCCCTAGGGACCCTGACCTCTCTAGGGACCCTGACTTCGCCCTCTGGGGGCCCCACTTCTCCCTTTAAATAAAAAATGTTTTGGTTTTTACGATTTTCAAACAAAATTGTGTCTAGTAAGATACACTGGCCCATTATAAAGCACTCCTTCTATTCAAATGTTGTATTTAATGGTTGTACTGTGCATTTTACTTCTTTCTCTTTCTCACTTCTCCCAAAAATTCTGACCTAGAATGAACCCTGAGTATATATGAGACTGAGACTTAATCCACAGGGTCCGTGGATACGATGTCCACAGTCCGCCTCATATCCGAGGGTTGCGAGTTCGATTGTGCCAGAATCTCGGTGGAGGTGAATTTAACCTATTCAACAGCAAGTAACTGACATGGACTGGTGCATTCAACAGCAAGTAACTGACATGGACTGGTGCATTCAACAGCAAGTAACTGACATGGACTGGTGCATTCAACAGCAAGTAACTGACATGGACTGGTGCATTCAACAGCAAGTAACTGACATGGACTGGTTCATGATAATGTTAGACCAATAGATTAATAAGAAAATTACATTTGGAACATTCCTTTTATCAAAATGGGTAATATTGTCTAAAAATGGTAATACTGGCAAAAAGTACAGATCCTAATGAGACGATTCGTTACGAGCCGGCTCATCAGGTTCTAGACTTTTTGTAAGCCTATTTAGAGGTCTGTGGTGTTGAAAGGGTTAAAGACACACACACCTTTAAGTTGCCGCTTGTCAGTAAACTGGATGCTGTCTTTAATTCCTTGCTGATTTTTATGGAACTGGGATCTAAGAGGATCATCTGGCGAATTTTGTCCGGAAGTTCAGCTAGCACGTCTTTCTTTAGTCGTCTGGTAGAATACAGTAGCAAAACAAGCATGAAAGGTCCGGAGTTCGAACCCCGCTGGAGCCGTTACGATTGTATCCTTAGACAAGGCATTTAATAATAATATTTCGAGAGTGATTAATATAAGTTATAAGAACTTGTTTCGCAATCGAGCTAAACTAACAAGTATGAACAACATACAGAAGCATGTAATTGCTAAACTAACAAGTATGAACAACATACAGAAGCATGTAATTGCTAAACAAACAAGTATGAACAACATACAGAAGCATGTCATTGCTAAACTAACAAGTATGAACAACATACAGAAGCATGTCATTGCTAAACAAACAAGTATGAACAACATACAGAAGCATGTCATTGCTAAACTAACAAGTATGAACAACATACAGAAGCATGTAATTGCTAAACAAACAAGTATGAACAACATACAGATGCATGTCATTGCTAAACTAACAAGTATGAACAACATACAGAAGCATGTAATTGCTAAACTAACAAGTATGAACAACATACAGAAGCATGTAATTGCTAAATTGGGGACACTTGATCATTGGAATTTGTTATTTTACAAAGATTGCAAAACTAGCTGTAACAACTTATATCAATCACTCTCGTTGGCAAGGGAGGGTCACACTACAAAGTGTACCCATCAGGCAAGGCAGGGTCACAATACAAAGTGTACCCATCAGACAAGGCAGGGTCACAATACAAAATGTACCCATCAGGCAAGGCAGGGTCACAATACAAAGTGTACCCATCAGACAAGGCAGGGTCACAATACAAAGTGTACCCATCAGACAAGGCAGGGTCACAATACAAAGTGTACCCATCAGACAAGGCAGGGTCACAATACAAAGTGTACTCATCAGGCAAGGCAGGGTCACACTACAAAGTGTACCCATCAGGCAAGGCAGGGTCACAATACAAAGTGTACCCATCAGGCAAGGCAGGGTCACAATACAATAAACAGTAACCAGGTCACCACTGGCACAATTACCAGTACATTCCAGTAACCAGGTCACCACTGGCACAATTACCAGTACATTCTAGTAACCAGGTCACCACTGGCACAATTACCAGTACATTCTAGTAACCAGGTCACCACTGGCACAATTACCAGTACATTCCAGTAACCAGGTCACCACGGGCACAATTACCAGTACATTCCAGTAACCAGGTCACCACTGGCACAATTACCAGTACATTTCAGTAACCAGGTCACCACTGCCACAATTACCAGTACATTCTAGTAACCAGGTCACCACTACCACAATTACCAGTACATTCTAGTAACCAGGTCACCACTGGCACAATTACCAGTACATTCCAGTAACCAGGTCACCACGGGCACAATCACCAGTACATTCCAGTAACCAGGTCACCACTGGCACAATTACCAGTACATTCCAGTAACCAGGTCACCACTGGCACAATTACCAGTACATTCCAGTAACCAGGTCACCACTGCCACAATTACCAGTACATTCTAGTAACCAGGTCACAACTGGCACAATTACCAGTACATTCCAGTAACCAGGTCACCACTGCCACAATTACCCGTACATTCCAGTAACCAGGTCACCACTGACACAATTACCAGTACATTCTAGTAACCAGGTCACCACGGGCACAATTACCAGTACATTCCAGTAACCAGGTCACAACTGGCACAATTACCAGTACATTCCAGTAACCAGGTCACCACTGCCACAATTACCCGTACATTCTAGTAACCAGGTCACCACTGCCACAATTACCCGTACATTCCAGTAACCAGGTCACCACTGGCACAATTACCAGTACATTCCAGTAACCAGGTCACCACTGGCACAATTACCAGTACATTCTAGTAACCAGGTCACCACTGGCACAATTACCAGTACATTCTAGTAACCAGGTCACCACTGGCACAATTACCAGTACATTCCAGTAACCAGGTCACCACGGGCACAATTACCAGTACATTCCAGTAACCAGGTCACCACTGGCACAATTACCAGTACATTCCAGTAACCAGGTCACCACTGGCACAATTACCAGTACATTTCAGTAACCAGGTCACCATTGCCACAATTACCAGTACATTCTAGTAACCAGGTCACCACTGCCACACTTACCAGTACATTCTAGTAACCAGGTCACCACTGGCACAATTACCAGTACATTCCAGTAACCAGGTCATCACGGGCACAATTACCAGTACATTCCAGTAACCAGGTCACCACTGGCACAATTACCAGTACATTCCAGTAACCAGGTCACCACTGGCACAATTACCAGTAATTCCAGTAACCAGGTCACCACTGCCACAATTACCAGTACATTCTAGTAACCAGGTCACAACTGGGACAATTACCAGTACATTCCAGTAACCAGGTCACCACTGCCACAATTACCCGTACATTCCAGTAACCAGGTCACCACTGACACAATTACCAGTACATTCTAGTAACCAGATCACCACTGCCACAATTACCCGTACATTCCAGTAACCAGGTCACCACTGGCACAATTATCAGTACATTCCAGTAACCAGGTCACCACTGCCACAATTACCCGTACATTCTAGTAACCAGGTCACCACTGCCACAATTACCCGTACATTCCAGTAACCAGGTCACCACTGGCACAATTACCAGTACATTCTAGTAACCAGGTCACCACTGGCACAATTACCCGTACATTCTAGTAACCATGTCACCACTGGCACAATTACCAGTACATTCTAGTAACCAGGTCACCACTGGCACAATTACCAGTACATTCTAGTAACCAGGTCACCACTGCCACAATTACCCGTACATTCTAGTAACCAGGTCACCACTGGCACAATTACCAGTACATTCTAGTAACCAGGTCACCACTGGCACAATTACCCGTACATTCTAGTAACCAGGTCACCACTGGCACAATTACCAGTACATTCCAGTAACCAGGTCACCACTGCCACAATTACCCATACATTCTAGTAACCAGGTCACCACTGCCACAATTACCCGTACATTCCAGTAACCAGGTCACCACTGGCACAATTACCAGTACATTCTAGTAACCAGGTCACCACTGGCACAATTACCCGTACATTCTAGTAACCATGTCACCACTGGCACAATTACCAGTACATTCTAGTAACCAGGTCACCACTGGCACAATTACCAGTACATTCTAGTAACCAGGTCACCACTGCCACAATTACCCGTACATTCTAGTAACCAGGTCACCACTGGCACAATTACCAGTACATTCTAGTAACCAGGTCACCACTGGCACAATTACCCGTACATTCTAGTAACCAGGTCACCACTGGCACAATTACCAGTACATTCTACTAACCAGGTCACCACTGGCACAATTACCCGTACATTCCAGTAACCAGGTCACCACTGCCACAATTACCCGTACATTCCAGTAACCAGGTCACCACTGGCACAATTACCAGTACATTCCAGTAACCAGGTCACCATGGGCACAATTACCAGTGCATTCCAGTAACCAGGTCACCACTGCCACAATTACCAATACATTCCAGTAACCAGGTCACCACTGCCACAATTACCCATACATTCTAGTAACCAGGTCACCACTGCCACAATTACCCGTACATTCCAGTAACCAGGTCACCACTGGCACAATTACCAGTACATTCTAGTAACCAGGTCACCACTGGCACAATTACCCGTACATTCTAGTAACCATGTCACCACTGGCACAATTACCAGTACATTCTAGTAACCAGGTCACCACTGGCACAATTACCAGTACATTCTAGTAACCAGGTCACCACTGCCACAATTACCCGTACATTCTAGTAACCAGGTCACCACTGGCACAATTACCAGTACATTCTAGTAACCAGGTCACCACTGGCACAATTACCCGTACATTCTAGTAACCAGGTCACCACTGGCACAATTACCAGTACATTCTACTAACCAGGTCACCACTGGCACAATTACCCGTACATTCCAGTAACCAGGTCACCACTGCCACAATTACCCGTACATTCCAGTAACCAGGTCACCACTGGCACAATTACCAGTACATTCCAGTAACCAGGTCACCATGGGCACAATTACCAGTGCATTCCAGTAACCAGGTCACCACTGCCACAATTACCAATACATTCCAGTAACCAGGTCACCACTGCCACAATTACCAGTACATTCCAGTAACCAGGTCACCACTGCCACAATTACCAGTACATTCCAGTAACTAGGTCACCACGGACACAATTACCAGTACATTTTAGTAACCAGGTCACCACTGCCACAATTACCCGTACATTCTAGTAACCAGGTCACCACTGCCACAATTACCCGTACATTCTAGTAACCAGGTCACCACGGACACAATTACCAGTACATTCTAGTAACCAGGTCACCACCGGCAACTGGAATACATTTTGCTCTGCATCATTTTAACAATCTAAGTGGAAGTCATGATAGCGCAGTGGTAGCGCGTTCGTTTCAGGTGCGAATGGTTTGGAGTTTGAGTCATGCTGGAGCCGTTACGATTGTGCCCTTAGGCAAGGCATTTAAATTCCACATTGCCTCTTCTCTCTCCCTCATGGCGATGTATAATCTAAGGGATGTAACTCTGGTGTGACTGTTACAATATGGTGGTTTTAGCGTATAATCTAAGGGATGTAACTCTGGTTTGACTGTTATAATATGGTGGATTTAGCGTATAATCTAAGGGATGTAACTCTGGTGTGACTGTTACAATATGGTGGATTTAGCGTATAATCTAAGGGATGTAACTCTGGTGTGACTGTTACAATATGGTAGATTTAGCATACAATCTAAGGGATGTAACTCTGGTGTGACTGTTACAATATGGTAGATTTAGCATACAATCTAAGGGATGTAACTCTGGTGTGACTGTTACAATATGGTGGATTTAGCGTATAATCTAAGGGATGTAACTCTGGTGTGACTGTTACAATATGGTAGATTTAGCATACAATCTAAGGGATGTAACTCTGGTGTGACTGTTACAATATGGTGGATTTAGCGTACAATCTAAGGGATGTAACTCTGGTGTGACTGTTACAATATGGTAGATTTAGCATACAATCTAAGGGATGTAACTCTGGTGTGACTGTTACAATATGGTAGATTTAGCATACAATCTAAGGGATGTAACTCTGGTGTGACTGTTACAATATGGTGGATTTAGCGTATAATCTAAGGGATGTAACTCTGGTGTGACTGTTACAATATGGTAGATTTAGCATACAATCTAAGGGATGTAACTCTGGTGTGACTGTTACAATATGGTGGATTTAGCGTACAATCTAAGGGATGTAACTCTGGTGTGACTGTTACAATATGGTAGATTTAGCATACAATCTAAGGGATGTAACTCTGGTGTGACTGTTACAATATGGTGGATTTAGCGTATATATACCAGAGCTTACCTGATCATGATTCGTTCTTCGAGCAGAATCTGTAACTCTTCCATGTTCGAGGATCCCGAGTAATCCCAGCCCCACGTTGTCTGAAATGTTCAACATTCATGTTCTACTCGGGCCTGAACTACTGGGGTCCCGAAATGTTCAACATTCATGTTCTACTCGGGCATGAACTACTGGAGGATTGTAACCTGGTTCGGACAGGTGAGTTTTCTCCGGGTACTCCAGTTTCCTCCCACACGAATGACCACATATAAGCTTTCAACAGCGCCAGCGAGAGTGATTAATATAAGTTTTAAGAACTTGTTTCGCAATCATCATAAAATAAATAAAGTTTTATACCAGGCTTGAGTTATTGCGATTTATCCCAGTCCCACGATGTCTGAATGTTCTAAACGGGCTTGAACTACTGGAGGTTCCTAGTCCCACGATGTCTGAATGTTCTAAACGGGCTTGAACTACTGGAGGTTCCTAGTCCCACGATGTCTGAATGTTCTAAACGGGCTTGAACTACTGGAGGTTCCTAGTCCCACGATGTCTGAATGTTCTAAACGGGCTTGAACTACTGGAGGTTCCTAGTCCCACGATGTCTGAATGTTCTAAACGGGCTTGAACTACTGGAGGTTCCTAGTCCCACGATGTCTGAATGTTCTAAACGGGCTTGAACTACTGGAGGTTCCTAGTCCCACGATGTCTGAATGTTCTAAACGGGCTTGAACTACTGGAGGTTCCTAGTCCCACGATGTCTGAATGTTCTAAACGGGCTTGAACTACTGGAGGATCCTAGTCCCACGATGTCTGAATGTTCTAAACGGGCTTGAACTACTGGAGGTTCCTAGTCCCACGATGTCTGAATGTTCTAAACGGGTTTGAACTACTGGAGGATCCTAGTCCCACGATGTCTGAATGTTCTAAATGGGTTTGAACTACTGGAGGATCCTAGTCCCACGATGTCTGAATGTTCTAAACGGGCTTGAACTACTGGAGGATCCTAGATGTCTGAATGTTCTAAACGGGCTTGAACTACTGGAGGATCCTAGATGTCTGAATGTTCTAAACGGGTTTGAACTACTGGAGGATCCTAGATGTAACGATGTCTGAATGTTCTAAACGGGCTTGAACTACTGGAGGATCCTAGATGTAACGTTGTCTGAATGTTCTAAACGGTCTTGAACTACTGGAGGTTCCTAGATGTAACGATGTCTGAATGTTCTAAACGGGCTTGAACTACTGGAGGATCCTAGATGTAACGATGTCTGAATGTTCTAAACGGGCTTGAACTACTGGAGGATCCTAGATGTAACGATGTCTGAATGTTCTAAACGGGCTTGAACTACTGGAGGTTCCTAGATGTAACGATGTCTGAATGTTCTAAACGGGCTTGAACTACTGGAGGATCCTAGATGTAACGATGTCTGAATGTTCTAAACGGGCTTGAATCACTGGAGGTTCCTAGATGTAACAATGTCTGAATGTTCTAAACAGGCTTGAACTACTGGAGGATCCTAGATGTAATGATGTCTGAATGTTCTAAACGGGCTTGAACTACTAGTGGATCCTAGATGTAACGATGAAGCGTTTAAAGTTTATTTATCTTAACGATTGCGAAACAAGCTTTAACAACTTGTATTAATCACTCTCACTGGCGCGGATGAAATCATAAATGTGTCATTCGTGTGGAATAAAACCTACCTGTCCGATCTGGCGTCAACCGTACCATTTCACATACTTCCCGGTCCGAGGATCGAACCCGGGTTGCATTGGTGAGAAGTGAGTGTGTTAGCCACTGTGCTAATCGGACAACCGTTCATAGCATATTAATGGGTGATCACAAAATATTGGGTTACATACAAAACTTCACCTTGTTGCCAGCGCAGTATCGGACTCCAAAATCATGAATTTTGAAGAGGAAGGGACACACTGCATCAATCTGTGTGAACAGTTCTGACGGGCGAGATAATGCCGGTGTCCCACTCAGAAGTAGCACGCGTCTTGCATTCTGCAACATATAATAAATAAATAATTAATTCAAAGTTAAAGTCTTGAGCTTGCTTCTCACCAATGCATTTCCGGTTCGATCCTCAGACCGGGAAGTATGCAAGATGGTACGGTGGTGGAAAGATCGGCAGGTGTGTTTGCTCCTGGTACTCCGGATTCCCCGACACGCATGACCACATAAACGCTAATATCACACGTGCCAATGAGAGTGATTAATCTAAGTTGTTAAAGCTTGTTTCACAATTTACCTCCCTACCTACTCTCCCATCCAGCTACAGCCATACCCACCCACCCAAAGCCCACCCAGCTACCTCCCTACCTACCCACCCACCCAAAGCCCACCCAGCTACCTCCCTACCCACCCAAAGCCCACACAGCGACCTCCCTCCCTACCTACCCACCCAAAGCCCACACAGCCACCTCACTACCTACCCACCCAAAGCCCACCCAGCTACCTCCCTACCTACCCCCCAAAGCCCACACAGCCACCTCACTACCTACCCACCCAAAGCCCACCCAGCTACCTCCCTACCTACCCACCCAGCTACCTCCCTACCTACCCACCCAAAGCCCACCCAGCTACCTTCCTACCTACCCACCCAAGCCCACACAGCTACCGCCCTACCTACTCACCCAAAGCCCACCCAGTTATCTCCTTACCTATATAATACCCATCCAAAGCCCACGAGCTACAGGACTACCCAAAGCCCACGAGCTACAGGACTACCCAAAGCCCACCCAGTTATCTGCAAACTACACACAGAATGGTACAATTATAACATTTTTGCAATCCAAATTCCGATAGGAATGTTGTGCAAATGTGTAGCTGGAGCAAATATCATGAGAGTGGGGGTAGATGGGGGCGGGACTAATAAGGAGCATATATCGAGAGTGGGGGTAGATGGGGGCGGACTAATAAGGAGCATATATCGAGAGTGGGGGTAGATGGGGGTGGACTAATAAGGAGCATATATCGAGAGTGGGGGTAATGGGGGCGGACTAATAAGGAGCATATATCGAGAGTGGGGGTAGATGGGGGCGGACTAATAAGGAGCATATATCGAGAGTGGGGTAGATGGGGGCGGACTAATAAGGAGCATATATCGAGAGTGGGGGTAGATGGGGGCGGACTAATAAGGAGCATATATCGAGAGTGGGGGTAGATGGGGGCGGACTAATAAGTAGGATATATCGAGAGTGGGGGTAGATGGGGCGGACTAATAAGGAGAATATATCATGAGAGTGGGGGTAGATGGGGGCGGACTAATAAGGAGAATATATCATGAGAGTGGGGGTAGATGGGGGCGGACAAATACAGAGCATATATCGAGAGTGGGGGTAGATGGGGGCAGACAAATACGGAGCATATATCGAGAGTGGGGTAGATGGGGGCGGACTAATAAGGAGAATATATCATGAGAGTGGGGGTAGATGGGGGCGGACTAATAAGGAGAATATATCATGAGAGTGGGGGTAGATGGGGGCGGACAAATACGGAGCATATATCGAGAGTGGGGGTAGATGGGGCAGACAAATATCGTGAGAGTGGGGGTAGATGGGGGCGGACAAATACGGAGCAAATATCGTGAGAGTGGGGGTAGATGGGGGCGGACAAATACGGAGCAAATATCATGAGAGTGGGGGTAGATGGGGGCGGACAAACATCATGAGAGTGGGGGTAGATGGGGGCGGACAAACATCATGAGAGTGGGGGTAGATGGGGGCAGACAAATATCGTGAGAGTGGGGGTAGATGGGGGCGGACAAATACGGAGCAAATATCGTGAGAGTGGGGGTAGATGGGGCAGACAAATATGGAGCAATATCATGAGAGTGGGGGTAGATGGGGACAGACAAATATCGTAGAGTGGGGGTAGATGGGGGCGGACAATACGGAGCAAATATCGTGAGAGTGGGGGTAGATGGGGGTGGACAAATACGGAGCAAATATCGTGAGAGTGGGGGTAGATATAGGCGGACAAAT
>CM026394.1:56272261-56303074 GCA_014843695.1 Archivesica marissinica | reverse complement strand
CTTTGGTGGGTAGGTAGGGAGGTAGCTGGGTGGGTAGGTAGGGAGGTAGCTGGGTAGGCTTTGAGTGGGTAGGTAGGGAGGTAGCTGTGTGGGCTTTGGGTGGTTAGGTAGGGAGGTAGCTGTGTGGGCTTTGGGTGGGTAGGTAGAGCGGTAGCTGTGTGGGCTTTGTGTGGGTAGGTAGGGAGGTAGCTGGGTGGGTAGGTAGGGCTGTAGCTGTGTGGGAGAGTAGGTAGGGGAGTAAATTGTGAAACAAGCTTTAACAACTTAGATTAATCACTCTCATTGGCACGTGTGAAAGCGTTTATGTGGTCATGCGTGTCGGGGAATCCGGAGTACCAGGAGCAAACACACCTGCCGATCTTTACACCACCGTACCATCTTGCATACTTCCCGGTCTGAGGATCGAACCGGAAATGCATTAGTGAGAAGCAAGCGCAAGACTTTAACTTTGAATAAATTATTTATTTATTATATGTTACAGAATGCAAGACGCGTGCTACTTCTGAGTGGGACACCGGCATTATCTCGCCCGTCAGAACTGTTCACACAGATTGATGCAGTGTGTCCCTTCCTCTTCAAAATTCATGATTTTGGAGTCCGATACTGCGCTGGCAACAAGGTGAAGTTTTGTATGTACCCCAATATTATGTGATCACCCATTAATATGCTATGAACGGTTGACCGATTAGCACAGTGGCTAGCACGCTCACTTCTCACCAATGCAACCCGGGTTCGATCCTCGGACCGGGAAGTATGTGAAATGGTACGGTTGTCGCCAGATCGGACAGGTAGGTTTTTTCCCACATGAATGACCACATTTATGCTTTCATCTGCGTCAGTGAGAGTAATATAAGTTGTTAAAGTTTGTTTTGCAATCGTTTCATAATAAATAAACTTTAAACGCTTCATCGTTACATCTAGGATCCTCCAGTAGTTCAAACCCGTTTAGAACATTCAGACATCGTTACCTCTAGGATCCTCCAGTAGTTCAAGCCCGTTTAGAACATTCAGACATCGTTACATCTAGGATCCTCCAGTAGTTCAAACCCGTTTAGAACATTCAGACATCGTTACCTCTAGGAACCTCCAGTAGTTCAAGCCCATTTAGAACATTCAGACATCGTTACATCTAGGATCCTCCAGTAGTTCAAGCCCGTTTAGAACATTCAGACATCGTTACATCTAGGATCCTCCAGTAGTTCAAGCCCGTTTAGAACATTCAGACATCGTTACATCTAGGAACCCCCAGTAGTTCAAGCCCATTTAGAACATTCAGACATTGTTACATCTAGGATCCTCCAGTAGTTCAAACCCGTTTAGAACATTCAGACATCTAGGATCCTCCAGTAGTTCAAGCCCGTTTAGAACATTCAGACATCGATACATCTAGGATCCTCCAGTAGTTCAAGCCCGTTTAGAACATTCAGACATCGTTACATCTAGGATCCTCCAGTAGTTCAAGCCCGTTTAGAACATTCAGACATCGTTACATCTAGGAACCCCCAGTAGTTCAAGCCCATTTAGAACATTCAGACATTGTTACATCTAGGATCCTCCAGTAGTTCAAACCCGTTTAGAACATTCAGACATCTAGGATCCTCCAGTAGTTCAAGCCCGTTTAGAACATTCAGACATCACAAACAATAACTCAAGCCTGGTATAAAACTTTATTTATTTTACAATGATTGCGAAACAATTTCTTAAAACTTATATTAATCATTCTCGCTGGCACTGTTGAAAGCTTATATGTGGTCATTCGTGTGGGAGGAAACTGGAGTACCCGGAGAAAACCCACCTGTCCGAACCAGGTTACAATCCTCCAGTAGTTCAGGCCCGAGTAGAACATGAATGTTGAACATTTCGGGACCCCAGTAGTTCATGCCAGAGTAGAACATGAATGTTGAACATTTCGGGACCCCAGTAGTTCATGCCAGAGTAGAACATGAATGTTGAACATTTCGGGACCCCAGTAGTTCATGCCAGAGTAGAACATGAATGTTGAACATTTCGGGACCCCAGTAGTTCATGCCAGAGTAGAACATGAATGTTGAACATTTCGGGACCCCAGTAGTTCATGCCAGAGTAGAACATGAATGTTGAACATTTCGGGACCCCAGTAGTTCATGCCAGAGTAGAACATGAATGTTGAACATTTCGGGACCCCAGTAGTTCATGCCCGAGTAGAACATGAATGTTGAACATTTCGGGACCCCAGTAGTTCATGCCCGAGTAGAACATGAATGTTGAACATTTCAGACAACGTGGGGCTGGGATTACTCGGGATCCTCGAACATGGAAGAGTTACAGATTCTGCTCGAAGAACGAATCATGATCAGGTAAGCTCTGGTATATATACGCTAAATCCACCATATTGTAACAGTCACACCAGAGTTACATCCCTTAGAGTGTACGCTAAATCCACCATATTGTAACAGTCACACCAGAGTTACATCCCTTAGATTGTACGCTAAATCTACCATATTGTAACAGTCACACCAGAGTTACATCCCTTAGATTATACGCTAAATCCACCATATTGTAAGTCACACCAGAGTTACATCCCTTAGATTGTACACTAAATCCACCATATTGTAACAGTCACACCAGAGTTACATCCCTTAGATTGTACGCTAAATCCACCATATTGTAACAGTCACATCAGAGTTACATCCCTTAGATTATACGCTAAATCCACCATATTGTAAGTCACACCAGAGTTACATCCCTTAGATTATACATCGCCATGAGGGAGAGAGAAGAGGCCATGTGGAATTTAAATGCCTTGCCTAAGGGCACAATCATAACGGCTATAGCATGACTCAAACTCCAGACCATTCGCACCTGAAGCGAACGCGCTACCACTGCGCTATCATGACTTCTACTTAGATTGTTAAAATGATGCATAGCAAAATGTATTCCAGTTGTCAGTGGTGACCTGGTTACTAGAATGTACTGGTAAGTGTGCCAGTGGTGACCTGGTTACTAGAATGTACTGGTAAGTGTGCCAGTGGTGACCTGGTTACTAGAATGTACTGGTAATTGTGCCCGTGGTGACCTGGTTACTGGAATGTACTGGTAATTGTGCCACTGGTGACCTGGTTACTGGAATGTACTGGTAATTGTGCCAGTGGTGACCTGGTTACTACAATGTACTGGTAATTGTGCCCGTGGTGACCTTGTTACTGGAATGTACTGGTAAGTGTGCCAGTGGTGACCTGGTTACTACAATGTACTGGTAATTGTGCTAATGGTGACCTGGTTACTACAATGTACTGGTAATTGTGTCCGTGGTGACCTAGTTACTAGAATGTACTGGTAATTGTGCCAGTGGTGACCTGGTTACTGGAATGTACTGGTAATTGTGTCCGTGGTGATCTAGTTACTAGAATGTACTGGTAATTGTGCCCGTGGTGACCTAGTTACTGGATGTACTGGTAATTGTGTCCGTGGTGACCTAGTTACTGGAATGTACTGGTAAGTGTGCCAGTGGTGACCTGGTTACTGGAATGTACTGGTAAGTGTGCCAGTGGTGACCTGGTTACTGGAATGTACTGGTAAGTGTGCCAGTGGTGACCTGGTTACTGGAATGTACTGGTAAGTGTGCCAGTGGTGACCTGGTTACTGGAATGTACTGGTAAGTGTGCCAGTGGTGACCTGGTTACTGGAATGTACTGGTAAGTGTGCCAGTGGTGACCTGGTTACTGGAATGTACTGGTAAGTGTGCCAGTGGTGACCTGGTTACTGGAATGTACTGGTAAGTGTGCCAGTGGTGACCTGGTTACTGGAATGTACTGGTAAGTGTGCCAGTGGTGACCTGGTTACTGGAATGTACTGGTAAGTGTGCCAGTGGTGACCTGGTTACTGGAATGTACTGGTAAGTGTGCCAGTGGTGACCTGGTTACTGGAATGTACTGGTAAGTGTGCCAGTGGTGACCTGGTTACTGGAATGTACTGGTAAGTGTGCCAGTGGTGACCTGGTTACTGGATGTACGGTAAGTGTGCCAGTGGTGACCTGGTTACTGGAATGTACTGGTAATTGTGTCCGTGGTGACCTGGTTACTGGAATGTACTGATAAGTGTGCCAGTGGTGACCTGGTTACTGGAATGTACTGGTAAGTGTGCCAGTGGTGACCTGGTTACTGGAATGTACTGGTAAGTGTGCCAGTGGTGACCTGGTTACTGGAATGTACTGGTAAGTGTGCCAGTGGTGACCTGGTTACTGGAATGTACTGATAAGTGTGCCACTGGTGACCTGGTTACTGGACTGTACTGGTAAGTGTGCCAGTGGTGACCTGGTTACTGGAATGTACTGGTAAGTGTGCCAGTGGTGACCTGGTTACTGGAATGTACTGGTAATTGTGCCCGTGGTGACCTGGTTACTGGAATGTACTGGTAATTGTGCCCGTGGTGACCTTGTTACTACAATGTACTGGTAATTGTGCCAGTGGTGACCTTGTTACTAGAATGTACTGGTAATTGTGCCGGTTGTGACCTGGTTACTGGAATGTACTGGTAATTGTGCCAGTGGTGTCCTGGTTACTAGAATGTACTGGTAATTGTGCCCGTGGTGACCTTGTTACTAGAATGTACTGGTAATTGTGCCGTGGTGACCTGGTTACTGGAATGTACTGGTAATTGTGCCAGTGGTGACCTTGTTACTGGAATGTACTGGTAATTGTGCCAGTGGTGACCTGGTTACTGTTTATTGTATTGTGACCCTGCCTTGCATGATGGGTACACTTTATATTGTGACCCTGCCTTGCCTGATGGGTACACTTTGTATTGTGACCCTGCCTTGCCTGATGGGTACACTTTGTAGTGTGACCATCCCTTGCCAACAAGAGTGATTAATATAAGTTGTTTCAGCTTGTTTCGCAATCGTTAGTAAAATAACAAATTCCAATGATCAAGTGTCCCCAATTTAGCAATTACATGCTTCTGTATGTTGTTCATACGTGTTCATTTAGCTCGATTGCGAAACAAGTTCTTATAAATTATATTAATCACTCTCGAAAATTTAAATGCCTTGTCTAAGGATACAATCGTAACTGCTCCAGCGGGGCTCGAACTCCGGACCTTTCATACTTGTTTTGCTACTGTATTCTACCAGGCGACTAAAGAAAGACGTGCTAGCTGAACTTCCGGACAAAATTCGCCAGATGATTCTCTTAGATCCCAGTTCCATAAAAATCAGCAAGGAATTAAAGACAGCATCCAGTTTACTGACAAGCGGCAACTTAAAGGTGTGTGTGTGTGTGTCTTTAACCCTTTCAACACCACATACCTCTAAATAGGCTTACACAAGTCTAGATCCTGATGAGCAGGCTTGTAACGAGTCGTCTCATTAGGATCTGTACTTTTTGCCAGTATTACCATTTTTAGACAATATTACCCATTTTGATAAAAGGAATGTTCCAAATGTAATTTTCTTATTAATCTATTGGTCTAACATTATCATGCACCAGTCCATGTCAGTTAATTGCTGTTGAATAGGTTAAATTCACTTCCACCGAGATTCTGGCACAATCGAACTCGCAACCCTCGGATATGAGGCGGACATGGTATCCACGGACCCTGTTGATTGATTTCAAGTCTCAGTCTCATATCTACTCAGGGTTCATTCTAGGTCAGAATTGTTGGGAGAAGTGAGAAAGAGAAAGAAGTAAAATGCACAGTACAACCATTAAATACAACATTTGAATAGAAGGAGTGCTTTATAATGGGCCAGTGTATCTTACTAGACACAATTTTGTTTGAAAATCGTAAAAACCAAAACATTTTTTTTATAGGGAGAAGTGGGGCCCCCAGAGGGCGAAGTCAGGGTCCCTAGGGCGATAATTTCGCCCACATAGCCCTCTAGAATGATCCCTGATCTTATTACCTTTATGTGGAATACAGCTCATAATATTATGAGCTTTATATTCCTTAAAAAGTGTATTGTTCTGTTTTCGTAGGTGCATCTTTTAATAAATTATTTGAAATATCTTAGCAATCGGTATTCAATTTAGCCATGGAAAATACCATAAATTTATATACAGCAAAGAGTTTCACAAAGGTCCATATATAATGAGGGACCTCGCTGGCTTTTCTATTACCTCCCTTGGCAGATAAAGTCTGATTTATCCTTAAATGTATAGGAATCCTTTGGTTTTACAGTTGTTTCCTAATAAGATGTTGCGTTATGATAAATGTGATTTTATGAAAATCATGTTCGTTAATCGATAAAAAAAATGTACAGAATGTTTACCTATTGAAATATACTGCAGGATATCTGTCGAGATATAGTAACATAATAAATATAATATGAGAAAGTGGAAGAAAATTTATAGCATGGTGTGCAAAGGAAACAACGATAAAAACAGAGTAAACATGGTGTGCAAAGGAAACAACGATAAAAACAGAGTAAACATGGTGTGCAAAAGAAACAACGATAAAAACAGAGGAAATATGGTGTGCAAAGGAAACAACGATAAAAACAGAGTAAACATGGTTTGCAAAGGAAACAACGATAAAAACAGAGTAAACATGGTGTGCAAAAGAAACAACGATAAAAACAGAGGAAATATGGTGTGCAAAGGAAACAACGATAAAAACAGAGTAAACATGGTGTGCAAAGGAAACAACGATAAAAACAGAGGAAATATGGTGTGCAAAGGAAACAACGATAAAAACAGAGGAAACATGGTGTGCAAAGGAAACAACGATAAAAACAGAGGAAACATGGTGTGCAAAGGAAACAACGATAAAAACAGAGGAAACATGGTGTGCAAAGGAAACAACGATAAAAACAGAGGAAACATGGTGTGCAAAGGAAACAACGATAAAAACAGAGTAAACATGGTATGCAAAGGAAACAACGATAAAAACAGAGTGAACATGGTGTGCAAAGGAAACAACGATAAAAACAGAGTGAACATGGTGTGCAAAGGAAACAACTATACAAACAGAGTAAACATGGTGTGCAAAGGAAACAACGATAAAAACAGAGGAAACAAATAAGAGGACGTACATACTATTAGGGAGTATTCAGGGGCAGTAACTCATTCATTGTTAATCTAGTACCTGATCATTTATCTGAATCCAACTGGCTTGCAGAAGGTCAGTTGTTCTACCCGGGTGCCCCTACATGAAATACTGCTTGGAGGGCCACCTGGTATTTTCTTCCACCTGGGTCACCGAGACTGTTGGTGCAACTTTAGAGAACGAACAAACAAACATTTATCTGATAATTAAATCATTTATAAGGTGAAATTACAATATGACTATTTTTCATTTGAGGCCCCTAACTGGGTAACCCCGTTTGTTTTTTTATGCACATTCAGTTAAATATATATGTGGACACATTTTTGATATTGCATTGTATACTTATTTCTTCATTTTAATTTCTATATGTACAGTTGGTTTATACAAATTTATTTTAGCTTGATTGCGAAACAAGTTCTTACAATTTATATTAATCACTCTCGAGACCTCATTCCTGATGGAATCCATCGCTACAAGGGAGAGAGGAGGCAACATGGAATTTAAATGCCTTGCCTAAGGCCTAAGATGCAATGTATGTGGCATTTAAATACGCCTACGGGCACAATCGAAAAGGCTCCAGCGGGGTGCCAACTCCGGGTCTTTACGCACTTTAAGTGAACGAGCCATCACGACTCACAATTGTGTCCCTTGAGTATGATTGCATAGAAAATTTGTCAAAAAATGAAGTTTGAAATGAGGTGAAATGGTCAAGCATTGTGGAAGTCGTGATAGCGCAGTGGTAGCGCAGTGGATTGGTGTAGGCTATAGTAAGAGTAGTAGACTTCGTGGAAGTCGTGATAGCGCAGTGGATGCGCGTTTGCTTCAGGTGCGAAAGGTCCGGAGTTCGAGCCCCACTGGAGCTGTTACGATTGTGCCCTTAGGCAAGGCATTTAAATTCCACATTGCCTCTTCTCTCCTTCATTGCGATGGATTCCATCAGGAATGAGGTCTCGATAGTGATTAATAGAAGTTGAAAGAACTTGTTTCGCAATCGAGCTAAAATTGATTTGTATAAACTAAATGGCTAAGCAAGTGTAATCATTCTTGCTTACAATTGTTTCTTTTCTTTTATAGAAGAGTTTGTTCTTTGATTCTGGGATTCCTTGTTTAATATAATCCGCCTCCGTGGTCGAGTGGTTAAGGTCGCTGACTTGTATACCACTGTAACCCATCATCACTGATGGTCCGCCTCCGTGGTCGAGTGGTTAAGGTCGCTGACTTGTATACCACTGTAACCCATCATCACTGATGGTCCGCCTCCGTGGTCGAGTGGTTAAGGTCGCTGACTTGTATACCACTGTAACCCATCATCACTGATGGTCCGCCTCCGTGGTCGAGTGGTTAAGGTCGCTGACTTGTATACCACTGTAACCCATCATCACTGATGGTCCGCCTCCGTGGTCGAGTGGTTACGGTCGCTGACTTGTATACCACTGTAACCTATCATCACTGATGGTCACGGGTTCGAGCTCCGCTCAGGCCGTGTCTCATTTATATGAAAAAATGGGCAGTTTCTTACGGAGGTTGGTGCACCCAAGTACTGGTTAACCGTTGGAGCCTGCCCAGGAAAGGTGTTGTTAGGTAAACTGCCCGCCGGCGATATAGCCCAAAATGGTGCTCATGCAGGCGTAAAATCCGAAATATAAATAAATATTGTTTAATATAAACTATTCTAGGTCCTGTGTCATTTAAATTTGTCTTGTTCTGTATTTATAAAAACATTCCTTGATACTCGATGTACATTTTGTATATTGAATTAGCTTGGAGTAAACTTTGACCATGTCAAATTTTTCCTGAATTTGAAGCAACATTTCTTTCGATTTCGATCCTTTGGCCCTTTGGCAGAGTTTTGGTATATTTCATATTAGAGATAAATATATGTCATGTGTATTGTTGTTCTAGAAAATGCAGGAGAGAGGTGCGCTGTTGGATTTTTTCCACAAGTCGGGGTCGGCAAAGATGAAGGCCATCAAGTGAGTGTTTTGGGGGCCGTACTGGACAAATGATTCTAATTTCTGGGGGCCGTACTAGACAAATGATTCTAATTTTTGGGGGCCGTACTGGACAAATGATTCTAATTTTTGGGAGCCGTACTGGACAAATGATTCTAATTTCTGGGGGCCGTACTGGACAAATGATTCTAATTTCTGGGGGCCGTACTGGACAAATGATTCTAATTTCTGGGGGCCGTACTGGACAAATGATTCTGGGGGCCGTACTGGACAAATGATTCTAATTTCTGGGGGCCGTACTGGACAAATGATTCTAATTTTTGGGGGCTTCTCTGTAAAGCAGACATGCTGGTGTAGGAGTGAACAGTTCGATGTAAAGCAGACATGCTGGTGTAGGAGTGAACAGTTCGATGTAAAGCAGACATGCTGGTGTAGGAGTGAACAGTCCGATGTAAAGCAGACATGCTGGTATAGGAGTGAACAGTTCGATGTAAAGCAGACATGCTGGTGTAGGAGTGAACAGTTCGATGTAAAGCAGACATGCTGGTATAGGAGTGAACAGTTCGATGTAAAGCAGACATGCTGGTGTATGAGTGAACAGTCCGATGTAAAGCAGACATGCTGGTATAGGAGTGAACAGTTCGATGTAAAGCAGACATGCTGGTGTAGGAATGAACAGTTCGATGTAAAGCAGACATGCTGGTGTAGGAGTGAACAGTTCGATGTAAAGCAGACATGCTGGTGTAGGAGTGAACAGTCCGATGTAAAGCAGACATGCTGGTGTAGGAGTGAACAGTCCGATGTAAAGCAGACATGCTGGTGTAGGAGTGAACAGTTCGATGTAAAGCAGACATGCTGGTATAGGAGTGAACAGTTCGATGTAAAGCAGACATGCTGGTATAGGAGTGAACAGACCGATGTAAAGCAGACATGCTGGTATAGGAGTGAACAGTTCGATGTAAAGCAGACATGCTAGTATAGGAGTGAACAGTTCGATGTAAAGCAGACATGCTGGTATAGGAGTGAACAGACCGATTAGCAGAGGTTTGCATGCTTCTCTGTAAAGCAGACATGCTGGTATAGGAGAGAACAGTCCGATTAGCAGAGGTTTGCATACTTCTTCTCATCAATGTGTACCATCTAACATGCTTCCTGGTCCAAGGATCGAACCCGGGTTGCATTTGTGAGAAGCGAGCGCGCTAATCACTACGCTATCGAACAGCCAATTAATTATATTTATGAGTATTCGTGCAGTTCCTTCATCTGGGAGGAACGCGTAGTAACTCCTCCTGTAAGATCTGGGATGTAAGCGTATGTGTGGTCCTTCGTGTGGAAGGAATCTTGAGTAACCGCACCTATAAATCTGGGATGTAAGCGTATGTGTGGTCCTTCGTGTGGAAGGAATCTTGAGTAACCGCACCTGTAAATCTGGGATGTAAGCACATGTGTGGTCCTTCTGTGTGGAAGGAATCTTGAGTAACCGCACCTATAAATCTGGGATGTAAGCGTATGTGTGGTCCTTCGTGTGGAAGGAATCTTGAGTAACTGCACCTGTAAATCTGGGATGTAAGCGTATGTGTGGTCCTTCGTGTGGAAGGAATATTGAGTAACCGCACCTGTAAATCTGGGAATTAAGCGTATGTGTGGTCCTCATTCGTATGGGAGGAATCCAGAGTAATGTAAGATCTCAGGGTAGCCATTATTAGAACATACGTTACCATGTTAATAATGAAATTTACTTCAGATCCTATGTCGAAGATTTACTGGAAAGTGAAACGAAGTTTCTTATCTTTGCTCATCATGGAGATGTGTTAGATGGAATAGAGGAGACCGTGAAAGCTAAAGTTTGTTGATGTGTTAGATGGAATAGAGGAGACCGTGAAGGCTAAGGTTTGTTGATGTGTTAGATGGAATAGAGGAAACTATGGTAGCCATTGTTTGTTGATGTGTTAGATGGAATAGAGGAGACCGTGAAGGCTAAGGTTTGTTGATGTGTTAGATGGAATAGAGGAGATCGTGAAAATGAAGGTTTGTTGATGTGTTAGATGGAATAGAGGAGACCTGTGAAGGCTAAGGTTTGTTAATGTGTTAGATGGAATAGAGGAGACCGTGAAGGCTAAGGTCTGTTGATGTGTTAGATGGAATAGAGGAGACCGTGAAAGCTAAGGTTTGTTGATGTGTTAGATGGAATAGAGGAGACCGTGAAAGCTAAGGTGTGTTGATGTGTTAGATGGAATAGAGGAGACCGTGAAGGCTAAGGTTTGTTGATGTGTTAAATGGAATAGAGGAGACCATGAAAGCTAAGGTTTGTTGATGTGTTAGATGGAATAGAGAAGACCGTGAAAGCTAAGGTTTGTTGATGTATTAAATGGAATAGAGGAGACCGTGAAAGCTAAGGTTTGTTGATGTATTAGATGGAATAGAGGAAACTATGGTAGCTATTGTTTGTTGATGTGTTAGATGGAATAGAGACCATGAAAGCTAAGGTTTGTTGATGTGTTAGATGGAATAGAGGAGACCGTGAAAGCTAAGGTTTGTTGATGTGTTAGATGGAATAGAGGAGACCGTGAAAGCTAAGGTTTGTTGATGTGTTAGATGGAATAGAGGAGACCGTGAAAGCTAAGGTTTGTTGATGTATTAGATGGAATAGAGGAAACTATGGTAGCTATTGTTTGTTGGCATGTTAGATGGAATAGAGACAGTGAAAGCTAAGGTTTGTTGATGTGTTAGATGGAATAGAGACCGTGAAAGCTAAGGTTTGTTGATGTGTTAGATGGAATAGAGGAGACCGTGAAAGCTAAGGTTTGTTGATGTGTTAGATGGAATAGAGGAGACCGTGAAAGCTAAGGTTTGTTGATGTGTTAGGTGGAATAGAGGAGA
The DNA here is from genome assembly GCA_014843695.1 of Archivesica marissinica. Taxonomy (NCBI): domain Eukaryota; kingdom Metazoa; phylum Mollusca; class Bivalvia; order Venerida; family Vesicomyidae; genus Archivesica; species Archivesica marissinica. The sequence goes on along the minus strand of CM026394.1, from coordinate 56,291,219 downwards.
CCGTGAAGGCTAAGGTTTGTTGATGTGTTAAATGGAATAGAGGGACCGTGAAAGCTAAGGGTTGTTGATGTGTTAAATGGAATAGAGACCGTGAAAGCTAAGGTTTGTTGATGTGTTAGATGGAATAGAGGAGACCGTGAAAGATAAGGTTTGTTGATGTGTTAGATGAAATAGAGGAAACTATGGTAGCTATTGTTTGTTGATGTGTTAGATGGAATAGAGACCGTGAAAGCTAATGTTTGTTGATGTGTTAGATGGAATAGAGGAGACCATGAAAGCTAAGGTTTGTTGATGTGTTAAATGGAATAGAGGAAACTATGGTAGCTATTGTTTGTTGATGTGTTAGATGGAATAGAGACCGATAATGCAAACTGATATTTTAATCAAGATTCAAATGTAGATGTATATGAATAGAGTTATATTATGACGACTTGCGCATATTCCACAATGTACGTATAAGCCTACGTAGGGCTAACGTCTTACACAATTTTCAAGGAATTTGCACAACACTTGTAGAAACACACAAGTATGAATTCCAGTTGTGAATAGCTTCAGAATGTTGTAGGTAATGATTATAATGGCTTACAGTCCTGTATCTGTGTGCAGTATGATTATAGATAGATGTTCCCACACTATTCAAATTTCATGAAGAGCTGTTTTCTTATCATGCACAGTCTGCAATTACAAAGAAGAACGAGACCTCATTCCTGATGGAATCCATCGTCACTATGGAGAGAAAAGAGGCGTGGAGGTTAAATACCTTGCCCAAGGACACAATCGTAACAGCTCCAGCGGGGCTCGAACTCCGGACTTCCACAAGTTTGACCTCTACAATAAAATTGTAGTATTTTATGGATGGGGCACCATTCATTGAAGTGTACATCAGTGATTGCCTGTTAAATGAATTCCTTTTGTCACCAATAAACATAAATACCATGTATATCTTTCCAGATAGACAAGAACTACATGAGAATAGATGGGAAGACAAACTCGGAACAGAGGAACTTTGTGTGTAAAAATTTTCAACACAATGATCACATCAAAGTGGCCATTCTATCAATTACAGCGGCCAATGCTGGCTTGGATTTGTCATCTGCTAACTTGGTGGTCTTTGCAGAACTGTTCTGGAATCCAGGGGTAAGTGTTCTATGGTTTATGCTGACTGACCTGTCATTTACAGAGGTCATATAGATATTCACAGAACATAGTAACCATTGAGAAAATGTAAAATTTATTTCACCCATTTAGACTATTTACGAATGTTCTTGTTCAGATATTGGTACAAGCAGAAGACAGAGCTCACAGGATTGGTCAGCAGGATGTTGTCAGTGTCCAGTACCTGGTTGCCAAGGGAACCTCGGACGACCATATATGGTAATAAATGGCGCCACCAGAGGGCGTAGCTAATGATGTTTAATTTGTAGTCCCGACTAATAATTTGAGGGGCATACTCTCTCAAGAAGATGTTTAATCCTCGAACGTCAATCTTACACTCTGAATCATTTAAATGTCATTTTAGAAGTTCAGAAATGTATTTTCTCCCCCACCCTATAAAGTTTTTATTACATTTTTGAGGTTTTTAAATTTTTCAGGACAACAATTTGCAGGGCCTTATAGTAGCTATGTGCCTGACCACTACCTGTTTAATATATACATATATGTTACAAATGTGTGCATAACAGATGCACATGTAGTTGAAAATTAGTCACTCGCAAATTGTGGGGAAATGCGCGAGACTCAAATGGTATTAAGTTTAACCTTTATTTATTTTACAACGATTGCGAAGCAAGTTTTAACAACTTATATTAATCACTCTCGTTGGCGCGGATGAAAGCATATATGTTGTCATTCGTGTAGGAGGAAACCAGAGTACCCGGAGAAAACCCACCTGTCCGATCTGGCGACCACCGTACCATTACTAAATGGTATTGCTGCATGTTACCTTTACAAATTATAGAATATGTATGCCACTCAATCTTGTGGAAGTGGGAGGTATATATATATATATATATAAAGTAAAAGTAAAGTGTTTGTTTATTATAGTGTCACCCTTATTTAAAGGGCCAGCCATTTCTGACTTATGAGACACCTCTTTTTTTTATGAACATCAGTACTTCCCGAATCCTATGCTTGTATGCCAGGCTGGTAGGCAATCGGTAACCATTATTTAACTATCTGGCGGCTCACCAACCGGCCATATCAGAACAAACCCCTGAAAAGGTTTGAACCTTCGACCTCCCGCTCCGTAGGCCTTAACCACTAGGCCACGGAGACGGTATATATATAGTCTCTGCCATATCTGTCCATCCGTGACCCGTAAGATGTGTCCAGACTATTTTATTGATGATAACAACATATAAGGTACGACTATTTTTCTCCTCTATTTTCGGAACATGCCCATTGGAATTTTCACTGTGTTTTTGGTAAAATATAAACTCTTAGAAATGTTACAGAGAAAGCTGCCATGTACGGAAGGCTGGCGACAATGTTCCATATTTCTACTACACAAATTAAATTCACGATTTCAACTTTACCAGTTTAGGATCTTAACTTCGCAATTCCACAATTTCAACTACACAATTTCACTAGTTCATGATTTCAACTACACAATTCCACTAGTTCACGATTTCAACTACACAATTCTACTAGTTCATGATTTCAACTGTACAGTTCCACTAGTTCACGATTTCAACTACACAATTCCACTAGTCCACGATTTCAACTACACAATTCCACTAGTTCACGATTTCAACTACACAATTCCACTAGTTCACGATTTCAACTACACAATTCTACTAGTTCATGATTTCAACTGTACAGTTCCACTAGTTCACAATTTCAACTACACAATTCCACTAGTTCACGATTTCAACTACACAATTCCACTAGTTCATGATTTTAACCACACAATTCCACTAGTTCACAATTTCAACTACACAATTCTACTAGTTCATGATTTCAACTACACAATTCCACTAGTTCATGATTTCAACTACACAATTCCACTAGTTCATGATTTTAACTACACAATTCCACTAGTCCATGATTTTAACTACACAATTCCACTAGTCCACGATTTCAACTACACAATTCCACTAGTTCATGATTTCAACTACACAATTCCACTAGTTCATGATTTCAACTACACAATTCCACTAGTTCATGATTTCAACTACACAATTCCACTAGTCCACGATTTCAACTACACAATTCCACTAGTCCACGATTTCAACTACACAATTCCACTAGTTCATGATTTCAACTACACAATTCCACTAGTTCACGATTTCAACTACACAATTCCACTAGTCCATGATTTTAACTACACAATTCCACTAGTCCACGATTTCAACTACACAATTCCACTAGTTCATGATTTCAACTACACAATTCCACTAGTTCACGATTTCAACTACACAATTCCACTAGTCCACGATTTCAACTACACAATTCCACTAGTTCATGATTTCAACTACACAATTCCACTAGTTCATGATTTCAACTACACAATTCCACTAGTCCATGATTTCAACTACACAATTCCACTAGTCCACGATTTCAACTACACAATTCCACTAGTTCATGATTTCAACTACACAATTCCACTAGTTCATGATTTCAACTACACAATTCCACTAGTTCATGATTTCAACCACACAATTCCACTAGTCCACGATTTCAACTACACAATTCCACTAGTTCACGATTTCTACAAATTCACGATTTAATCTTCATAAGTTCACAATCTCAACTTCACAAATTCATGATTTCAACTTTCTCCGTGACGTTGAATTCTGTGAGTTGTAATCGTGAAATGATGAAATAGCAAATCTCACCTCACGTCTTCTGTAGCAATGTTCTTAAAAGTTATACAAGATTATTAAAGTTGACTTGTTTTTGTGAAGATACCATTTGAAAATACAGTCAAACCTGTGTTAGTGGTCACCTCCATTAATCAGCCAATTTCCAGATTCCCAATTCCTTAAAGTGACACTACATCGGTGAAAACGCAAATGTCTACAGAATGTATTTTCCTATTATATGGTATACTTTTTTTACAAATATTTGACTCAAATACTGAGTATTTCAACTAATAAGCAAACGTCGTATACGCGGTTTGTTGACATAACAAAATAATGTAAATAGGGTTGATATTCATGCATAATACAACTCATGTATCCTGAATAACACGATTTATGGTACAGATTTATCATTATATCTCACATGTGTGCCTATGCATATTTATTTGTAGACTAGACTTAGTTATCTTTTAAATGACATTATCTCACTTATTATATATGTTGGTATCACTACATAATACGTTTATCTCTTAATCGCCGATAGTGCATACACTTATATATTTAATGGAGATAATCTCAATAAGCTATAAGCTTTCGATTTAATTCATTTTCATTTTATATACAATATATATGTACTGTACATTATGTATAAGATATAAGCCGAAAACGATCCAATATGTAAATTATTGGACTGTGTGAGGCACATAGTGCCGAAGACTGTACCAATATTTTACATATTGGATCCATTTGAGGCTTATATCTTACTTAAAACACACACTTATATAACAAGATCCTACTAATTAAAATGTTTCGTACTATTTATTCACTGTTCATTTCAGGCCCATGATTCAGAAGAAGTTAGATGTGCTTGGTAAAGCTGGCCTCACTAAGGACAACTTCTCATCAGCAGAGACGACTAGACTTATAGTAAATATACTTAATGAGAACGTAACTATTTGCAATCTAACGGCGAAAATATCAGTCAACTATATCGTGTAATTTAATAGAATTGCGTCGTAACACAATTAAAATGAATTTCCATGACATTTTCCCAGAGTTTTTTACCGTTACAAATAAGCAAAACACATTGATGACTTGTCGTCTGCTACAATCATTTGAACTATTTATAACATATTCTACCCAGCATGCAAAGAGTTAAGCCTAAGCCTGTAAATTTGGTGAGAAGTGTAAAAATATACAAAGGTGTAAAGTTATCAACTGTACCAGCATCCGGTATATAGTTTATGGTATGCAGTCAAACCTGTGTTAGTGGTCACCTGTATTAAGCAGCCAACATGTATTAAGCAGCCAGTTTCCAGATTCCCAATATGTTGTTTTATTATACATATGCCCTCTATTAAGCAGTACAATTAGCGTAGTGGTTAGCGCGCTCGCTTCTCACCAATGCAACCCTGGTTCGATTCTCGGACCGGGAAGTATGTGAGATGGTATGGTGGTCGCCAAACAGGTGGGTTTTCTCCGGGTACTCCCGTTTCCTCCATATTTAAACTTTTATTAAGCAGCCACTTTCAGTGATTACCTTGGTAGGCAGATTAAGACAGGTTTAACTGTATGCATGTAGTAGGAAACTTTACCCTGAACTGAAAAATAGGGAGAAATGCGGTAGCTGAGGGAGATGATATCTTTGGCCTGAAATGAACAGTGGATAAATAGTATGAACAAATTTAATTAGTAGGATCTTGTTATATAAGGGTGTGTTTTAAGCAATATATAAGCCTCAAACGGATCCAATATGTAAAATATTGTTACTGTCTTCGGCACTATGTGCCTCACACAGTCCAATAATTTACATATTGGATCGTTTTCGGCTTATATCTTATACATAATGTACAGTACATATATATTGTATATAAAATGAAAATGGATTAAATCGAAAGCTTATAGCTTATTGAGATTATCTCCATTAAATATATAAGTGTGTGCACTATCAGGGATCATTCTAGAGGGCGATGTGGGCGAAATTGTCGCCCTAGGGACCCTGACTTCGCCATTTGGGGGCCCCACTTCTCCCTAAAAAAATAATTATTTTTTGGTTTTTATGATTTTCAAACAAAATTTTGTCTAGTAAGATACACTGGCCCATTATAAAGCACTCCGTCTATTCAAATGTTGTATTTAATGGTTGTATTGTGCATTTTAACCCTATTTTGCAGAAGTATATTAAAGAACACCATTTAAGGAAGCGATCACGCGCTTTCTCACTTCTCCCAAAAATTCTGACCTAAAATGAACCATGACTATCGGCGATTAAGAGATAAACGTATTATGTAGTGATACCAAAATATATAATAAGTGAGATAATGTCATTTAAAAGATAACTAAGTCTAGTCTACAAATAAATATGCATAGGCACACATGTGAGATATAATGATAAATCTGTACCATAAATCGTGTTATTCAGGATACATGAGTTGTATTATGCATGAATGTCGACCCTATTTACATTATTTTGTTATGTCAACAAACCGCGTATACGACGTTTGCTTATTAGAGGTACTGGACACTGACTTTGAGTCAAATATTTGTAAAAAAATTATACCATATAATAGGAAAATACATTCTGTAGACATTTGCGTTTTCACCGATGTAGTGTCACTTTAAGGAATTGGGAATCTGGAAATTGGCTGATTAATGAAGAATTTGTAGTAGCAATGTATTTATACGTGATAAAAAATGCATTTTATTTGCTTTTTGCAATGTAATGTCGCTTTAAGTTCTCCTATATGCAAGGGCGTTCATATTACAAACTACGGTAGTAGAGTAGTCTGTTGTAATCGTAACGGTCATATTTCTTTTTATCCTTTCCGTTGAATGATTTGAGTTTTGAAACAGTGAAGGATGGAATTTTCTCTGTCACTGTTTGAGTTTCGTATACCTCCGCGGTTGGATGTACTTTTGTAATTTAGCTATTTTCTTGACAATCGTGACCAGTTAATTATAAAGTAATATATTCAAATGAATTTGTTTTGTCTGTAGTTTATAATTTTGACAACAAACATAAACTAACTTGAAAATTATACCGGAACTATTTCTTATTACGGACGTTCACACTGACAGAAGTGGTTGTGCGGTTGTGTATTGTAGAGAAATGAGGCTCCCGACAGGGGCAGTTAAAATGAATTATATTTGTGAAGTATAGGATATAAGCCGAAAACGATTCAATATGTAAAATATTGGACCTTTCGAGGTGCGTTGAGCCGAATACAGTACCAATATTTTTCATATTGGATCCGTTTCAGGCTTATATCTTACTTAAAGCACACACTTATATAACACGATCCTACTAATTAAAATAGTTAATTCCGTACATGTACGCGTAGAACTTAATATAATACTCTGGCATTTTCACACGGTCCAATGTTAATAATAATGGACTGCAAGTATAAAGATATGATGTCACGACAGTGTTTTAAACATTGATATGTAGCATTGTTTTAAACTTTGATATGTAACATTGTTTTACACTTTGATATGTAACATTGTTTTAAACTTTGATATGTAACATTTTTTACACTTTGATATGTAACATTGTTTTAAACTTTGATATGTAACATTGTTTTAGACATTGATATGTAGCATTGTTTTAAACTTTGATATGTAGCATTGTTTTAAACTTTGATATGTAACATTGTTTTAAACATTGATTTGTAACATTGTTTTAAATGTTGATATGTAACATTGTTTTAAATGTTGATATGTAACATTGTTTTAAATGTTGATATGTAGCATTGTTTTAAACGTTGATATGTAACATTGTTTTAAACGCTGATATGTAACATTGTTTTAAGCCTTGATATGTAACATTGTTTTAAATGTTGATATGTAGCATTGTTTTAAACGTTGATATATAGCATTGTTTTAAACGTTGATATGTAACATTGTTTTAAGCCTTGATATGTAACATTGTTTTAAATGTTGATATGTAGCATTGTTTTAAACATTGATATGTAACATTGTTTTAAACGTTGATATGTAACATTGTTTTAAATGTTGATATGTAGCATTGTTTTAAACGTTGATATGTAACATTGTTTTAAACGCTGATATGTAACATTGTTTTAAATGTTGATATGTAGCATTGTTTTAAACGTTGATATGTAACATTGTTTTAAACGCTGATATGTAACATTGTTTTTAATGTTTATATGTAACATTGTAAAATGTTGATATGTAACATTGTAAAACATTGATATGTAACATTGTAAAACGTTGATATGTAACATTGTAAAACGTTGATATGTAACATTGTAATACGTTGATATGTAACATTGTAAAACGTTGATATGTAACATTGTAAAACGTTGATATGTAACATTGTAAAACGTTGATATGTAACATTGTTTTAAACGTTGATATGTAACATTGTTTTACACTTTGATATGTAACATTGTTTTAAACTTTGATATGTAACATTGTTTTACACGTTGATATGTAACATTGTAAAACGTTGATATGTAACATTGTTTTAAACATTGATATGTAACATTGTTTTACACTTTGATATGTAACATTGTTTTAAACTTTGATATGTAACATTGTTTTACACTTTGATATGTAACATTGTTTTAAACTTTGATATGTAACATTGTTTTACACTTTGATATGTAACATTGTTTTAAACTTTGATATGTAACATTGTTTTAAACGTTGATATGTAACATTGTTTTACACTTTGATATGTAACATTGTTTTAAACTTTGATATGTAACATTGTTTTACACTTTGATATGTAACATTGTTTTAAACTTTGATATGTAACATTGTTTTACACTTTGATATGTAACATTGTTTTAAACTTTGATATGTAACATTGTTTTACACTTTGATATGTAACATTGTTTTAAACTTTGATATGTAACATTGTTTTAGACATTGATATGTAACATTGTTTTAAACTTTGATATGTAACATTGTTTTACACGTTGATATGTAACATTGTAAAACGTTGATATGTAACATTGTTTTAAACTTTGATATGTAACATTGTTTTAAACATTGATTTGTAACATTGTTTTAAATGTTGATATGTAACATTGTTTTAAATGTTGATATATAGCATTGTTTTAAACGTTGATATGTAACATTGTTTTAAGCCTTGATATGTAACATTGTTTTAAATGTTGATATGTAGCATTGTTTTAAACGTTGATATGTAACATTGTTTTAAACATTGATATGTAACATTGTTTTAAATGTTGATATGTAGCATTGTTTTAAATGTTGATATGTAACATTGTTTTAAACGCTGATATGTAACATTGTTTTAAATGTTGATATGTAGCATTGTTTTAAACGTTGATATGTAACATTGTTTTAAACGCTGATATGTAACATTGTTTTTAATGTTTATATGTAACATTGTAAAATGTTGATATGTAACATTGTAAAACATTGATATGTAACATTGTAAAACGTTGATATGTAACATTGTAAAACGTTGATATGTAACATTGTAATACGTTGATATGTAACATTGTAAAACGTTGATATGTAACATTGTAAAACGTTGATATGTAACATTGTTTTAAACGTTGATATGTAACATTGTAAAACGTTGATATGTAACATTGTAAAACGTTGATATGTAACATTGTAAAATGTTGATATGTAACATTGTTTTAAACGTTGATATGTAACATTGTAAAACGTTGATATGTAACATTGTAAAACGTTGATATGTAACATTGTAAAACATTGATATGTAACATTGTAAAACGTTGATATGTAACATTGTAAAATGTTGATATGTAACATTGTAAAACATTGATATGTATCATTGTAAAACGTTGATATGTAACATTGTAAAACATTGATATGTAACATTGTAAAACGTTGATATGTAACATTTGCAGGATCAGAGACAAGAGGAGATTACCAAGTTCTTGGAGGGATCGTTCTGTGATGATGGAGCCCTGGCCACATGTGATGACGGAAATTCTGCCCGAGATGATGTGGAACAGAACTTCAATAAATCACCACGAAAAGGTACTATAGTTAATTCCTTAAAAGTCTGGTCTGTTATCATGTATGGGTGGTATAGTTTGGCGATATCTGCAAGTCTGCTTCTGGTGCCATATTCTGGTGTTTGGATGATAGATTTAATTAATACTCACTGTAAATCCGTGTATTTACTCAAGGATGAATTAAGTCAAATGTCAGAATTCACACAAATGACTGAGATCCTTGTGTTGATAAATAAAATTTACTGCCTCAGTAATAATTAATAGAAATGATTGGATAGTACTTAATCGTATTTGGAGCCAATGAATTTTGTCCGCTCAAGTTCCGTCTAGAAGAAAAGTGTTCTTTACTTGATAGTCTCCTGAACTTGTCCTTATTTCAGTATTAAACCAGTCAAGCATCCTGAATTTGTCATCTTATTTCAGTATTAAACCAGTCAAGCATCCTGAATTTGTCATCTTATTTCAGTATTAAACCAGTCAAGCATCCTGAATTTGTCTCCTTATTTCAGTATTAAACCAGCCAAGCATCCTGAATTTGTCATCTTATTTCAGTATTAAACCAGTCAAGCATCCTGAATTTGTCATCTTATTTCAGTATTAAACCAGTCAAGCATCCTGAATTTGTCTCCTTATTTCAGTATTAAACCAGCCAAGCATCCTGAATTTGTCATCTTATTTCAGTATTAAACCAGTCAAGCATCCTGAATTTGTCATCTTATTTCAGTATTAAACCAGTCAAGCATCCTGAATTTGTCTCCTTATTTCAGTATTAAACCAGCCAAGCATCCTGAATTTGTCATCTTATTTCAGTATTAAACCAGTCAAGCATCCTGAATTTGTCCTTATTTCAGTATTAAACCAGTCAAGCATCCTGAATTTGTCATCTTATTTCAGTATTAAAACAGCCAAGCATCCTGAAAGTGTCTCCTTATTTCAGTATTAAACAGCTAAGCATCCTAAAGTTGTCATCTTATTTCAGTATTAAAACAGCCAAGCATCCTGACTTTGTCCTTATTTCAGTATTAAACAGCCAAGCATCCTACATTTGTCATCTTATTTCAGTATTAAAACAGCCAAGCATCCTGACTTTGTCCTTATTTCAGTATTAAATAGTCAAGCATCCTGAATTTGTCATCTTATTTCAGTATTAAAACAGCCAAGCATCCTGACTTTGTCCTTATTTCAGTATTAAAACAGCCAAGCATCCTGAAGTTGTCCTTATTTCGGTATTAAACAGCCAAGCATCCTAAATTTGTCATCTTATTTCAGTATTAAAACAGCCAAGTATCCTGACTTTGTCCTTATTTCAGTATTAAAACAGCCAAGCATCCTGAAAGTGTCACCTTATTTCAGTATTAAACCAGTCAAGCATCCTGAATGTGTCCTTATTTCAGTATTAAAACAGCCAAGCATACTGAATTTGTCATCTTATTTCAGTATTAAAACAGCCAAGCATCTTGCATGTGTCCTTATTTCAGTATTAAAAAAGCCAAGCATCCTGAACTTGTCATCTTATTTCAGTATTAAAACAGCCAAGCATCCTGAACTTGTCATCTTATTTCAGTATTAAAACAGCCAAGCATCCTGAACGTTACGTCCCCAGCAAGTGAGCTACAGCCTCTGCCAACTTCCAGCACACCGCCAAAGGAAACGAAGCCACGAGGACTATTCAAATACTTTTCACCTAAAAAAAACCATGGTGACAACCAGAATAGTGTCCACCAGAGCACTCAGTCATGTGACTCAATATGTCAAGTTCAGACTGACGGTCAAGGTCATTTTTGTGAAGGCCAGGGTGACGACCTTGAAGACTATCTCAAGGACAATGATGATGACTGGGATGGAAGCAATATGGAGCCTGCTGTTAAAAGGAGAAGAACATGAGGAATAGAACCAAATGTTGTTGCTAAATAAAGATATTCACAATTTCGGAATCACTGTTAATCCCATTTATGCAATTATGTTACCGTAAATATACCGTATTTCTTCTACAATGTGCTTGAACATGCTATATCGACTAACAACCATGTCACACACATTCATACTATTTTTTAAGACTAATCCAGTTGTGTAATGTTATCATTGAGTGTACTTTTGGACTGTTGTCGACATCCTAGTTTAAACTTTATTTATTTTACAACGATTGCAAAGCAAGTTTGAACAATTTATATTAATCACTCTCGTTGGCACGGATGAAAGTGTAAATGTGGTCATACGTGTGGGAGGAAACCGAAGTACCCGGAGAAAACCCACATGTCCGATCTGGCAAACGTGCTAACCACTGCGCTAATCGGACAACCGACTTCCTGTTGATTTAACGACTTCCTGTTGATTGTATCGACTTCTTGTTGATTGTAACGACATCCTGTTCATTGTATTGACTTCTTGTTGATTGTATCGACTTCCTGTTGATTGTATCAACTTCATGTTGATTGTAGCGACTTCTTGTTGATTGTATCGACTTCCTGTTGATTGTATCGACTTTCTGTTGATTGTATCGACTTCTTGTTGATTGTATCGACTTCTTGTTGATTTGATCGACTTCCTGTTGATTGTATTGACTTTCTGTTGATTGTATCGACTTCCTGTTGATTGTATAGACTTACTGTTGATTGTATCGACTTCCTGTTGATTGTATAGACTTCTTGTTGATTGTATCGACTTACTGTTGATTGTATCGACTTCTTGTTGATTGTATCGACTTCCTGTTGATTGTATCGACTTCCTGTTGATTGTATCGACTTCTTGTTGATTTTATCGACTTCTTGTTGATTGTATCGACTTCCTGTTGATTGTAACGACTTCATGTTGATTGTATCGACTTCTTGTTGATTGTATCAACCTCCTGTTGATTGTAACGACTTCTTGTTGATTGTATCGAATTCCTCTTGATTGTATCGACTTCCTCTTGATTGTATCGACTTCTTGTTGATTTATCGACTTCCTGTTGATTGTATCGACTTCTTGTTGATTGTAGCGACTTCCTATTGATTTATCGACTTCATGTTGATTGTATCGACTTCCTGTTGATTGTATCGACTTCCTGTCGATTATAACGACTTCCTGTTGATTATATTGACTTCCTGTCGATTGTAGCGACTTCTTGTTGATTGTATTGACTTCCTGTCGATTATAACGACTTCCTGTTGATTATATTGACTTCCTGTCGATTGTAGCGACTTCTTGTTGATTGTATTGACTTCCTGTCGATTGTAACGACTTCCTGTTGATTGTAGCGACTTCCTATTGATTTATCGACTTCCTGTTGATTGTATTGACTTCCTGTCAATTGTAACGACTTCTTGTTGATTGTATCGACTTCCTGTCGATTGTAACGACTTCCTGTTGATTGTATTGACTTCCTGTCGATTGTATCGACTTCCTGTTGATTGTTTTGACTTCCTGTCGATTGTAACGACTTCTTGTTCATGACATAGACTTCTTGTTCATGACATATACTTCATGTTCATGACATTGACTTCTTGTTCATGGCATAGACTTCATGTTCATGGCATAGACTTCTTGTTCATGGCATAGACTTCATGTTCATGGCATAAACTTCTTGTTCATGGCATAGACTTCTTGTTCATGGCATAGACTTCATGTTCATGGCATATACTTCTTGTTCATGGCATATACTTCTTGTTCATGACATATACTTCATGTTCATGACATATACTTCATGTTCATGGCATATACTTCATGTTCATGACATTGACTTCATGTTCATGGCATATACTTCATGTTCATGGCATATACTTCATGTTCATGACATATACTTCATGTTCATGACATAGACTTCTTGTTCATGACATAGACTTCATGTTCATGGCATAGACTTCATGTTCATGGCATAGATTTCATGTTCATGGCATATACTTCATGTTCATGGCATATACTTCTTGTTCATGACATATACTTCTTGTTCATGGCATAGACTTCTTGTTCATGGCATACACTTCTTGTTCATGACATAGACTTCTTGTTCATGACATAGACTTCTTGTTCATGACATATACTTCTTGTTCATGGCATAGACTTCTTGTTCATGACATATACTTCTTGTTCATGGCATAGACTTCTTGTTCATGACATAGACTTCTTGTTCATGGCATAGACTTCTTGTTCATGACATATACTTCTTGTTCATGGCATAGACTTCTTGTTCATGACATTGACTTCTTGTTCATGGCATAGACTTCTTGTTCATGACATAGACTTCTTGTTCATGACATATACTTCTTGTTCATGGCATAGACTTCATGTTCATGGCATATACTTCATGTTCATGACATTGACTTCATGTTCATGGCATATACTTCATGTTCATGGCATAGACTTCATGTTCATGACATATACTTCTTGTTCATGACATATACTTCTTGTTCATGGCATATACTTCTTGTTCATGACATATACTTCTTGTTCATGACATATACTTCTTGTTCATGGCATATACTTCTTGTTCATGGCATAGACTTCATGTTCAGGCATAGATTTCATGTTCATGACATATACTTCTTGTTCATGACATATACTTCTTGTTCATGGCATAGACTTCATGTTCATGACATAGACTTCATGTTCATGACATAGACTTCTTGTTCATGACATAGACTTCATGTTCATGGCATAGACTTCTTGTTCATGGCATAGACTTCTTGTTCATGGCATAGATTTCATGTTCATGACATAGACTTCTTGTTCATGACATATACTTCTTGTTCATGACATAGACTTCTTGTTCATGACATAGACTTCTTGTTCATGACATAGACTTCTTGTTCATGACATAGACTTCTTGTTCATGGCATAGACTTCTTGTTCATGACATAGACTTCTTGTTCATGGCATAGATTTCTTGTTCATGACATAGACTTCATGTTCATGACATAGACTTCTTGTTCATGACATATACTTCTTGTTCATGGCATAGACTTCTTGTTCATGACATAGACTTCTTGTTCATGGCATATACTTCATGTTCATGGCATATACTTCTTGTTCATGGCATATACTTCATGTTCATGACATTGACTTCATGTTCATGGCATAGACTTCATGTTCATGGCATAGATTTCATGTTCATGACATAGACTTCTTGTTCATGACATAGACTTCTTGTTCATGGCATAGACTTCATGTTCATGGCATAGACTTCATGTTCATGGCATATACTTCTTGTTCATGGCATAGACTTCTTGTTCATGACATAGACTTCATGTTCATGACATAGACTTCTTGTTCATGGCATAGACTTCATGTTCATGGCATATACTTCTTGTTCATGGCATAGACTTCTTGTTCATGACATAGACTTCTTGTTCATGACATATACTTCATGTTCATGGCATATACCCACAAACCCACAAACCCAACAAACTTCTTGTTCATGACATATACTTCATGTTCATGGCATTGACTTCATGTTCATGACATATACTTCATGTTCATGACATATACTTCATGTTCATGGCATATACTTCATGTTCATGACATAGACTTCTTGTTCATGGCATAGACTTCATGTTCATGGCATAGACTTCATGTTCATGGCATAGATTTCATGTTCATGACATATACTTCTTGTTCATGACATATACTTCTTGTTCATGGCATATACTTCTTGTTCATGGCATAGACTTCATGTTCATGACATAGACTTCATGTTCATGACATATACTTCTTGTTCATGACATAGACTTCTTGTTCATGACATAGACTTCTTGTTCATGACATAGACTTCTTGTTCATGACATAGACTTCTTGTTCATGACATATACTTCTTGTTCATGGCATATACTTCTTGTTCATGGCATAGACTTCATGTTCATGACATAGACTTCATGTTCATGACATAGACTTCATGTTCATGACATAGACGTCATGTTCATGACATAGACTTCTTGTTCATGACATAGATTTCATGTTCATGACATAGACTTCTTGTTCATGACATATACTTCTTGTTCATGGCATAGAATTCTTGTTCATTGTTCATGACATATACTTCTTGTTCATGGCATAGACTTCTGCTTTTATAAGCAACAGGCATTTTAGTAGAAGTTACATAGACTAAAAAGTACCCCCCTCGACTTGTGACTGAGTATAGGTAAAATATATGTTTGCTAGTCCCCTAAAGTACGCCCTAGACTTATGACTGAGAATAGGTAAAATATGTTTTCTAGTCCCCTAAAATACCCCCATCGACTTATGACTGAGTATAGGTAAAATATGTTTTCTAGTCCCCTAAAGTACCCCCATCGACTTATGACTGAGTATAGGTAAAATATGTTTTCTAGTCCCCTAAAGTACCCCCTCGACTTATGACTGAGTATAGGTAAAATATATGTTTTCTAGTCCCCTAAAATACCCCCTCGACTTATGACTGAGTATAGGTAAAATATATGTTTTCTAGTCCCCTAAAATACCCCCTCGACTTATGACTGAGTATAGGTAAAATATATGTTTTCTAGTCCCCTAAAATACCCCCTCGACTTATGACTGAGTATAGGTAAAATATATGTTTTCTAGTCCCCTAAAATACCCCCTCGACTTATGACTGAGTATTGGTAAAATATGTTTTCTAGTCCCCTAAAGTACCCCCTCGACTTATGAGTGAGTGTATGTTTAATATATGTTTTCTAGCCCCTAAAGTACACCCTCGACTTATTACTGAGTGTATGTAAAATATATGTTTTCTAGCCCCCTAAAGTACACCCTCGACATATGAGATAATGTATGTAAAATATATGTGTTCTAGCCCCCTAAAGTACCCCCTTGACTTATGACTGAGTGTAGGTAAGATATAGGTTTTCTAGCCACCTAAAGTACCCCCCTCGACTTATGACTGAGTGTATGTAAAATATAGGTTTTCTAGCCCCCTGAAGTACCACCGACTTATGAGAGAGTGTATGTAAAATATATAGTTTCTAGTCCCCTAAAGTACCCCCTCGACTTATGACTTGAGTGTATGTAAAATATATGTTTTCTAGCCCCCTAAAGTACCCCCTCGACTTATGACTGAGTGTATGTAAAATATATGTTTTCTAGCCCCTAAATACCCCTCGACTTATGACTGAGTGTATGTAAAATATATGTTTTCTAGCCCCCTAAAGTACCCCCTCGACGTATGACTTGAGTGTATGTAAAATATATGTTTTCTAGCCCCCTAAAGTACCCCCTCGACGTATGACTGAGTGTATGTAAAATATATGTTTTCTAGCCCCCTAATGTACCCCCTCGACGTATGACTTGAGTGTATGTAAAATATTGTTTTCTAGCCCCCTAATGTACCCCCTCGACGTATGACTTGAGTGTATGTAAAATATATGTTTTCTAGCCCCCTAAAGTACCCCTCACTATGACTGAGTGTACGTAAAATATATGTTTTCTAGCCCCCTAAAGTACCCCCTCTACTTATGACTGAGTGTATGTAAAATATATGTTTTCTAGCCCCCTAAATTACCCCTCGACTTATGACTGAGTGTATGTACAATATATGTTTTCTAGCCCCCTAAAGTACCCCCTCGACGTATGACTTGAGTGTATGTAAAATATATGTTTTCTAGCCCCTTAAAGTTCCCCCTCAACGTATGACTGAGTGTATGTAAAATAATATATGTATCTAGCCCCCTAAAGTACCCCTCGACGTATGACTGAGTGTATGTAAATATAGTTTTCTAGCCCCCTAATGTTCCCCTCAACGTATGACTGAGTGTATGTAAAATATTGTTTTCTAGCCCCCTAAAGTACCCCCTCGACGTATGACTTGAGTGTATGTAAAATATATGTTTTCTAGCCCCCTAAAGTCCCCCTCACCGTATGACTGAGTGTATGTAAATATATGCCCCCTAATGTACCCCCTCAACATATGACTGAGTGTATGTAAATATATGTTTTCTAGCCCCCTAATGTACCCCCTCACATATGACTTGAGTGTATGTAAAATATATGTTTTCTAGCCCCCTAATGTACCCCCTCAACATATGACTGAGTGTATGTAAAATATATGTTATCGAGCCCCCTAATGTACCCCCTCAACATATGACTGAGTATGTAAATATATGTTTTCTAGCCCCTAATGTACCCCCTCAACATATGACTGAGTGTATGTAAAATATATGTTTCTAGCCCCCTAATGTACCCCTCACATATGACTGAGTGTATGTAAAATATATGTTTTCTAGCCCCCTAATGTACGTACCCCTCGACGTATGACTTGAGTGTATGTAAAATATATGTTTTCTAGCCCCCTAAAGTACCCCCTCGACGTATGACTTGAGTGTATGTAAAATATATGTTTTCTAGCCCTCTAAAGTACCCCTCGACTTATGACTGAGTGTATGTAAAATATATGTTTTCTAGCCCCCTAATGTACCCCCTCGACGTATGACTTGAGTGTATGTAAAATATATGTTTTCTAGCCCCCTAAAGTACCCCCTCGACGTATGACTGAGTGTAGGTAAAATATATGTTTTCTAGGGCTAATAATATACCTTATTAACCTATCAAGGACTATTTATAATAACGAAAATGGCATCAACATGCAAGGACCAGTTATGGTGGACGCGGCTACGAGTCTGAACCTAAGCGGACTACTGGTGGACGAGGCTACATCAAATCCAAAATATGTGCGGACATAGCGTGAAGCCTTCCTGCACAGTACGCTACGAACAATAGCTGTTTACCAAACTATATATGTAGTGTAGGCCTATACTGGTAAATAGCTATAACGCTAATGTTCCGACAATAAATAATGTTTGACTTGAATTGAATACATGGCATGGATATAGCACTGTCCTAGCATGAACAGGACAATTTCAAAATTTCGTTCGATTATTTCGATGACCACGAGTGCTTTTTTAGGACTTCAAAAATGCAGTGGGAACTTTCTTCGGTGTGGCAGGTGCATGTGCTAATGCCGTGTAGAATTAAAACGAACGTTATAATAACGCACTATTGCAACGTGTTGGATTTCATGCTAGGACTTTAAATCAAATATACCTAAGTGATGCATAATAAAATTAACAGTCTTTCCGCAGTTAAAACATCTGGTCGTCTATATCGCTCCCCGGTCAGGCCATACCTCTGACACATCTGCAGAACAGAGCTGCTGTAGCGTGTGCCACATGTTGCAACCAGTGTGTGTGCTTTACGTTTATTTATCGTCGC
>CM026394.1:56231508-56270240 GCA_014843695.1 Archivesica marissinica | reverse complement strand
TATATGTTTTCTAGCCCCCTAAAGTACCCCCTCGACGTATGACTTGAGTGTATGTAAAATATATGTTTTCTAGCCCCCTAAAGTACCCCCTCGACGTATGACTGAGTGTATGTAAAATATATGTTTTCTAGCCCCCTAAAGTACCCCCTCGACGTATGACTTGAGTGTATGTAAAATATATGTTTTCTAGCCCCCTAAAGTACCCCCTCAACTTATGACTGAGTGTATGTAAAATATATGTTTTCTAGCCCCTAATGTACCCCCTCAACATATGACTGAGTGTATGTAAAATATATGTTTTCTAGCCCCCTAAAGTACCCCCTCAACATATGACTGAGTGTATGTAAAATATATGTTTTCTAGCCCCCTAATGTACCCCCTCAACATATGACTGAGTATAGGTAAAATATATGTTTTCTAGTCCCCTAAAATACCCCCTCGACTTATGACTGAGTATGTAAAATATGTTTTCTAGTCCCCTAAAGTACCCCCTCGACTTATGAGTGAGTGTATGTTTAATATATGTTTTCTAGCCCCCTAATGTACCCCCTCAACATATGACTGAGTGTATGTAAAATATATGTTTTCTAGCCCCCTAATGTACCCCCTCGACATATGACTGAGTGTATGTAAAATATATGTTTTCTAGCCCCCTAAAGTACCCCCTCGACGTATGACTTGAGTGTATGTAAAATATATGTTTTCTAGCCCCCTAAAGTACCCCCTCGACTTATGACTGAGTGTATGTAAAATATATGTTTTCTAGCCCCCTAAAGTACCCCTCGACTTATGACTGAGTGTATGTAAAATATATGTTTTCTAGCCCCCTAAAGTACCCCCTCGACGTATGACTTGAGTGTATGTAAAATATATGTTTTCTAGCCCCTTAAAGTTCCCCCTCAACGTATGACTGAGTGTATGTAAAATATATGTTTTCTAGGGCTAATAATATACCTTATTAACCTATCAAGGACTATTTATAATAACGAAAATGGCATCAACATGCAAGGACCAGTTATGGTGGACGCGGCTACGAGTCTGAACCTAAGCGGACTACTGGTGGACGAGGCTACATCAAATCCAAAATATGTGCGGACATAGCGTGAAGCCTTCCTGCACAGTACGCTACGAACAATAGCTGTTTACCAAACTATATATGTAGTGTAGGCCTATACTGGTAAATAGCTATAACGCTAATGTTCCGACAATAAATAATGTTTGACTTGAATTGAATACATGGCATGGATATAGCACTGTCCTAGCATGAACAGGACAATTTCAAAATTTCGTTCGATTATTTCGATGACCACGAGTGCTTTTTTAGGACTTCAAAAATGCAGTGGGAACTTTCTTCGGTGTGGCAGGTGCATGTGCTAATGCCGTGTAGAATTAAAACGAACGTTATAATAACGCACTATTGCAACGTGTTGGATTTCATGCTAGGACTTTAAATCAAATATACCTAAGTGATGCATAATAAAATTAACAGTCTTTCCGCAGTTAAAACATCTGGTCGTCTATATCGCTCCCCGGTCAGGCCATACCTCTGACACATCTGCAGAACAGAGCTGCTGTAGCGTGTGCCACATGTTGCAACCAGTGTGTGTGCTTTACGTTTATTTATCGTCGCTACCGGTTGCCCATATGAGCGACGCCTCCTAAAGAGATTAGTCATTTTAGATTTTGGAGGATAGTGCAATGATACAGACAGAGACCCATTCCAGAGTCTCCTCTGGTTCTTTTAACGTGCACGGTGTAAAACACCGACACGAAACCTCGGTTTAAAGTCTTCTCTGAAAGACTGTTAATTTTATTAGGGTCAGACGGTGTATCCAACCTGCGATCCCTGGATTACCAGTCCAGCATATTAACCACTCGACTACAGATCCGTCTGCAACCGGAATATCCTCTGGTGTCTATATAGTGTAAAGCTGGCTTCATAGTATACATCTTACACGTAAACGGGACTTCACTCACCAACGCTTCATTGCCTAAATATACACCTAACGGGTGACACGATCGACTGATTCCGATCGTGTAATAGACTGGTCCATTACATTAGACTACATGTGTGCCAGTCCAACCTTAGTTATGCGACACATTGAATACAGATATATTTATATACTACTGCAAGAGAGCTGTGCGTGTATTCTATTTCCATTTGAGAACACAACGTGTTTAATGTATTAAGAGTTGTCGTAATGGAGTACTACACGATTTATACATTGATATCTGGAGTATTTATTCTATCCGTGTGTTCAACAAGCTCATCCAACTGTACACTTGAAGACGCAGCAACACTGAAGTGTAACTCCATACCAGCATATATACCCAGTGGTGTTTCAAGAGTTCGTATTGTTGACGTAGGATATTCAAATGGGGACTTAGTTAATATGACTAGAGCTAACTTCTCTTCATCTAGTTGGAATCAAGTTACCTTTTTGGAAATAACGGGACTACCTAATTCTTACAGCACAGTCCACATTAATGATAGATGCTTTGGAGAGTTAGTAATCTTAAGCGAACTTCATATGCATTGCCACAGATTAGTTCTGTCGGCAAACGTTTTTCTTGAATTAAACTCCGTGACAACGCTAGATGTAAGTAATTGTGTTCGTTTAAGCCAGAACAACCTCTTGAAAACGCTCAATGAATCAAACAAACTTCCTGGATTACGGCGACTGGTGTTGTCCAACTTTAACACATACAGCGTGCCTTTCGAATTTGGAGAACATTTCGTCGAAACACTTCTACCAAGAAACATATCGTATATTCAAGCCAGTGGTATGCAAATATCAAAGCTGGATTTCCGTGCTGTCTTTAAAACACTCAAGCATTTGCAAGTTCTCGATCTTTCTTTTTCTCAAATAAATGAAGTGGATGGATTACATGCGACCTTCACTACTGATGACCTGGATCATGTTAAAATACTTAATTTCAATAAAGCTGTTCTACCTACAAAAGCCGTTACTGGACTTCCTGGAAAAATTCATCTGTATGCTGAAACTACAAACGTGTCTGAACTTTGGTATTCAGGTCATGCCATTTTAGATCATGAATGGTTAATTCTGTCTGGCATTATTCCTCCATATACTTCATTATGGTTATATAATTATACACTGGTCTTAGATATGAATGTTACCTGGTTTCCATCGAATTTCACTTTAAGCTCGAACAATCTGAAACGTTTAGATCTCCGGCTGCAGTGCAATAGTTTTGAAATTTCTTCTATTCAATGTTGGGATTTGTCAAAAAACAGTTTAGAATTTATCCATCCACAGTTATTTTACTGTATGCCTAACCTGCATACATTATACTTGTCCAAAAATGAATTGTCCAAAATGGTTCATGATAACAGTGCCTTATTTGAAACACTATTTTTAGAAATTAACAATTTGAAAGAAATTGATTTGTCTTCAAACGGACTAAGTGAAATTCCACAAAACACTTTCAATTTCAATAGAAAACTTAAGTATGTAGATCTATCAAATAATAAGCTGAAACAGGTCACATTCACCTTAACAGGTCTAAAAGATCTACAGTGGTTGGATCTACGAAATAACGAAATCAAAAGTCTTGATACTGCATCAATTACTAGGTTAAACGAGATTCCACGCAGTACCGATCGTGCACCAATGACTAGGTTAAACGAGATTCCACGCAGTACCGATCGTGCACCAATGACTACGTTAAACGATATTACACGGGCTGCTGATTTTAGTAGCGTAGGAACAATGGTGTTATTTCAAGACAATCGTATCGACTGTTCCACATGCAAGACACAATCATTCATCCAGTGGATTATTACAACACCGCTGACCGACATAGATTCTCAAAATCTCACATGCGTCAACGGAAATGGAAATCAGGAACCAATAAACGCCGACACAAGCGATAATGTTCAAAGCATATGTGATAGGGAGACAATCATAATTACCGTCAGTGTAGCTTCGGGAATTCTACTTCTCATCGCCATTATTTTAACGATAGTGGTTTACAAACGCAGACAATGTGCACATATGATGCAAAACAGAACAAATGCAATCAATCGGTTACGAGGTGGCGATGGCCAATACGAATTTGTGGCATTTCTCGCTTTCAGTATGGATGACAATGAATTTGTCCAACACAACATACTACACCAACTGGATGAAAATCTCCAATTGATGACAGGGATAGACAGGGAGCTGGTCTCTACGGGCGACAAACACTTCTCTCCTGGTAGATATGTTCTCACTGAAACAATCAGGTGCGTATACTTGGCTTTTCTGTACGGTTTTAAGAAGAGTAAATACGTTGAAGGCCTACATTTACATCGCTATTTCATTTCATTCGATGCACGTATACGTCCTATTTGTATCTATTTTCGTGTGAATTTCATCACTAATGATATACAGCTGACATGCGCACTCGAAGTTACGGGCATGCGCATTCGCAATCTCGGGCAGTGTTTCTTTGATATGCTTCGGCCTTCACATCTCTAAACAAGTTCGCAGTGGTTAACACGTTGGACTGGTAAACCGGGGGTCGCAGATTCGATCCCCCGTCTGTTATATATTGTAATAAGAGTATTGATACAGCTTTGATCTAGTTGCCTAACTGTGTTGTTTATTGTAATTGTTTGGATACAGCTTTGATCTACATGTATTTGCCTAACTGTGTTGTCTATTGTAATTGTTTGGATACAGCTTTGATCTACATGTATTTGCCTAACTGTGTTGTCTATTGTAATTGTTTGGATACAGCTTTGATCTATTTGCCTAACTGTGTTGTCTATTGTAATTGTTTGGATACAGCTTTGATCTACATGTATTTGCCTAACTGTGTTGTCTATTGTAATTGTTTGGATACAGCTTTGATCTACATGTATTTGCCTAACTGTGTTGTCTATTGTAATTGTTTGGATACAGCTTTGATCTATTTGCCTAACTGTGTTGTCTATTGTAATTGTTTGGATACAGCTTTGATCTACATGTATTTGCCTAACTGTGTTGTCTATTGTAATTGTTTGGATACAGCTTTGATCTACATGTATTTGCCTAACTGTGTTGTCTATTGTAATTGTTTGGATACAGCTTTGATCTATTTGCCTAACTGTGTTGTCTATTGTAATTGTTTGGATACAGCTTTGATCTACATGTATTTGCCTAACTGTGTTGTCTATTGTAATTGTTTGGATACAGCTTTGATCTACATGTATTTGCCTAACTGTGTTGTCTATTGTAATTGTTTGGATACAGCTTTGATCTATTTACCTAACTGTGTTGTTTATTGTAGTTTCGATATATTTACCTAACTGTGTTGTCTATTGTAGATGTTTGGATACAGTTTCGATATATTTACCTAACTGTGTTGTCTATTGTAGATGTTTGGATACAGTTTCGATCTATTTACCTAACTGTGTTGTTTATTGTAGATGTTTGGATACAGTTTCGATCTATTTACCTAACTGTGTTGTTTATTGTAGATGTTTGGATACAGTTTCGATCTATTTACCTAACTGTGTTGTTTATTGTAGATGTTTGGATACAGTTTCGATCTATTTACCTAACTGTGTTGTTTATTGTAGATGTTTGGATACAGTTTCGATCTATTTACCTAACTGTGTTGTTTATTGTAGATGTTTGGATACAGTTTCGATCTATTTACCTAACTGTGTTGTTTATTGTAGATGTTTGGATACAGTTTCGATCTATTTACCTAACTGTGTTGTTTATTGTAGATGTTTGGATACAGTTTCGATCTATTTACCTAACTGTGTTGTTTATTGTAGATGTTTGGATACAGTTTCGATCTATTTACCTAACTGTGTTGTTTATTGTAGATGTTTGGATACAGCGTCCGTCGTACTCATCGTCGTCTCCAACAATTACTGCACAAGCCCATATTGTCGCAACGAACTTGACCAAGCATATTTGAAAGGAAAGCCAATAGTGCTCATGTTTAAAGAAATGGTTGACGAGGAAATGATGATGCCCACACTGAAAGAACTGTACCGGAGAAACGTCAGGGTTTTGTGGACTTTGGAAAATGGGGAATACGTCCTGAAGACAACATGGGAGAATGTGTGCACGTCTATCTTAGACCTCATAGAATGCGACAAATAAAGGGGTTCTATAACAAATGCATTATTAAAGAGATAGAGGATATTTATGTTTTATTGGTGTAATGGTGGGTGCTCACTGCCGATCAGATCAACTCGATCACGGCCGGTCAAACGATCGGGGACTGGTCTGGCTCGCTCGGCAGGAGTGATCGAGGTGGTCTACCTTGCTCGGATGCCTACCCGAAAGTGTTTGACATGTTATAAAAATTCGAGTAGGAATCGAGAAGTCAGGTCCTCGAGAAGCCATCGTGAAGCGATCGAGTATTGGTCGAGTAGAGGTCGATGTGATCGTGAAGCGATCGAGTATTGGTCGAGTAGAGGTCGATGTGATCGTGAAGCGATCGAGTATTGGTCGAGTAGAGGTCGATGTGATCGTGAAGCGATCGAGTATTGGTCGAGTAGTAGTCGATGTGATCGTGAAGCGATCGGGTATTGGTCGAGTAGAGGTCGATGTGATCGTGAAACGATCGTGTAGAGATCTAATTTCTCGGAATAAAAGTTATGGATCAGTACCCGATTATTTGAACCTCTACTCGAGTAATTACACGATCGCTCCCGCTCAACGGGTCGGGTCGAGCTCGGGTAGACATCGAGTAAAGGTTGAGCTGGTCGAGCTCGGGTAAACATCGAGTACAGGTTGAGCTGGTCGAGCTCGGGTAGACATCGAGTAACGGTTGAGCTGGTCGAGCTCGGGTAGACATCGAGTAAAGGTTGAGCTGGTCGAGCTCGGGTAGACATCGAGTAAAGGTTGAGCTGGTCGAGCTCGGGTAGACATCGAGTAAAGGTTGAGCTGGTCGAGCTCGGGTAGACATCGAGTAACGGTTGAGCTGGTCGAGCTCGGGTAGACATCGAGTAACGGTTGAGCTGGTCGAGCTCGGGTAGACATCGAGTAAAGGTTGAGCTGGTCTAGCAGAGATCATGTATGGTTCGGGATGATCGAGTAGAGATCGGAGTGGTTGTCTGGTGGAAGTCGTGAAGTAGTCGTGAATGGTCGTGTACCATCGAGTAGCGGTCGGGAAGAAGTCGTGTACAAGCCTCATCAAGAAGTTGGTCGGGGAATTTGGGCGATCGGGACGATCGAGTTGATCTGATCGGCAGTGGGAACGGGCCACGTGTACATAATGTGTACATCCTATATATGTTACTACATTATACACGTGCTATATGTACATACTGTGTACACACTATATAATGGTATGTTATTGCATGCATAGTAAACAACACTAACTGTTATTTTGCCATAAAAATGAACAATTTATTTATACAACGATTGCGAAGCAAGTTTTAACAACTAATATTTATCACTCTCGTTGGCGCGGATGAAAGCGTATTATGTGGTAGTTCATGTGGGAGGAAACCGGAGTACCCGGGGAAAACCCACCTGTCCGATCTGGCGACCACCGTACCATCTCACATACTTCCTGGTCCGAGGATCGAACCCGGATTGGATTGGTGAGAAATCTGAGGAAGGCGGATAGAAAACCCACCTGTCCGATCTGGCGACCATCGTACCATCTCACATACTTCCCGGTCCGAGGATCGAACCCGGGTTGCATTGGTGAGAAACGAGCACACTAACCACTGCGCTAATCGGACAGCCGACTTGTATAGTGCTGTTTTATGTGTTCTAAATATTATTTGTGCGTCTCTAATGTCATATATATTTTAATTTTTAAATTATGTTCTTAGCAGGTCGTAATACTACACCTAACGTTACGTAACATACTTTGTAAACTGTGCAACAGTTGTTTATTCAAGATGAAAAACACTTCATTGTAGACTGTGATTTATATTCCGTCATGTTGTATATGTGTGATTTTTATTTTCTATGAGTGTGTTTTACGTTTATTTATCGTCGCTACCGGTTGCCCATATGAGCGACGCCTCCCGAAGAGATTAGTCATTTTATATTTTTGGATGATACAGACAGAGACCCATTACAGCGTCTCCTCTGGTTCTTTTATGTGCACGGTGTACAGCACCGACACGAGACCTCGGTTTAATGTCCCATCTGAAAGACTGTTAATTTTATTAGTGTCAGACGGGGGGTCGAACCTGCGATCCCTGGATTACCAGTCCAGCGTATTACCACTGGACTACAGATCCGTCTGTATATTCTATGAACGTGTTATAGATAGTAGTCATGCCCAAATAGAAAGATGGATGTATAAAGGGACTGGAGGTTTTAATAAGTATGCGTTTAAAACTATTAATGTCTTATAGGTGGATTACGGCCGGATATTGATATGTTTTATGCTTCTTGTATTATGACGTAAATGTACGTATTTATATATGACACTATGTCTTGTCTGGTCTGTCTGTCTATCTATATTACCCTGTCCCGTCTGTCTATCTTGCCCTGTCCCATCCGTCTATCTTGCCCTGTCCCATCCGTCTATCTTGCCCTGTCCCGTATGTGTGTCTTGCCCTGTCCCGTCCGGCTATCTTGCCCTGTCCCGTCTGTCTATATTACCCTGTCCCATCTATCTATCTTGCCCTGTCCCGTCTGTCTATATTACCCTGTCCCATCCGTCTATCTTGCCCTGTCCCGTCCGTCTATCTTGCCCTGTCCCGTCCGTCTATCTTGCCCTGTCCCGTCCGTCTATCTTGCCCTGTCCCGTCCGTCTATCTTGCCCTGTCCCGTCCGTCTATCTTGCCCTGTCCCATCCGTCTATCTTGCCCTGTCCCGTCCGTCTATCTTGCCCTGTCCCATCTGTCTATCTTGCCCTGTCCCGTCTATCTATCTTGCCCTGTCCCGTCCGTCGTCCGTCTATCTTGCCCTGTCCCGTCCGTCTATCTTGCCCTGTCCCGTCCGTCGATCTTGCCCTGTCCCATCCGTCTATCTTGCCCTGTCCCATCTGTCTATCTTGCCCTGTCCCATCCGTCTATCTTGCCCTGTCCCATCTGTCTATCTTGCCCTGTCCCATCTGTCTATCTTGCCCTGTCCCATCCGTCTATCTTGCCCTGTCCCGTCCGTCTATCTTGCCCTGTCCCGTCTGTCTATCTTGCCCTGTCCCATCTGTCTATCTTGCTCTGTCCCGTCCGTCTATCTTGCCCTGTCCCATCTGTCTATATTGCCCTGTCCCGTCTGGCTATCTTGCCCTGTCCCGTCCGTCTATCTTGCCCTGTCCCGTCCGTCTATCTTGCTCTGTCCCGTCCGTCTATCTTGCCCTGTCCCGTCTGTCTATATTGCCCTGTCCCGTCTGGCTATCTTGCACTGTCCCGTCCGTCTATCTTGCCCTGTCCCGTCCGTCTATCTTGCCCTGTCCCGTCCGTCTATCTTGCCCTGTCCCGTCCGTCTATCTTGCTCTGTCCCGTCCGTCTATCTTGCCCTGTCCCGTCTGTCTATATTGCCCTGTCCCGTCTGGCTATCTTGCACTGTCCCGTCCGTCTATCTTGCCCTGTCCCGTCCGTCTATCTTGCCCTGTCCCGTCCGTCTAGCCCTGTCCCGTCTGTCGATCTTGCCCTGTCCCGTATGTGTGTCTTGCCCTGTCCCGTCCGTCTATCTTGCCCTGTCCCGTCCGTCTATCTTGCCCTGTCCCGTCTGTCTATCTTGCCCTCTCCCGTCCGTCTATCTTGCCCTCTCCCGTCCGTCTATCTTGCCCTCTCCCGTCCGTCTATCTTGCCCTCTCCCGTCCGTCTATCTTGCCCTGTCCCGTCCGTCTATATTGCCCTGTCCCGTCCGTCTATCTTGCCCTGTCCCGTCCGTCTAGCTTACCCCGTCCGTCCGTCCGTCCGTCTGTATGTCCGTATGTCAGACCGTTAATTGAGCCGCATTGAGATTCTGATTGCCAGAAATATTCAAGTGAAACATCGGCAGTCTGAAACCCAGGCTAGCTGAACCCATTTCTGCTTACTTTGTAAATATTTGTGCATGTAGATTCTGTGTCATAATATAGCAAATAAAATAATTATGATTAGACTAAACTTGTTCTTAAAGGCCTGCAGGTTGACCTATATTTGACCTTAAACACACGAGGAATAGCGGTACAAATGTGACGGTCGACGCACATTGTATTTGCCACATGCGAGGCCCTGCATGGTATACATCTAATACATGAGCACCACTTATATCTATTATGACCCACGTACATATCAGAGGTTATAAATTGCTGAAATTGAAGTTCTGTATTTTTATAGTACTTACAACTGGTATAAACAATTCAACTCCACGTATGGCCCAAATAAGGCTGGTTGCGCGGGTTAGGCAGCCAGTTCATGCATTGCTGTACCACACATTCAGGCATCAGTTCCCTCTTATGCCATGTACAGTCTCCTCTTCTAGCCGCTACTTTTCTCTCTATATATCTGACATCTTTCCATGCGCCACAATTATATAGCATTGCCCAAAACCTCCTGTATGGAAGCTTTCTCTCATGTGAATTTAGATTATGCGGTGGACGATTGTTAGCAGGCCACCAAAGTTGTTTGTTCTGTTCATTTATTATGCAAGGGGAACACAAGCACAGTGGACACTCAGCAACACCTTCAGCATGCTGAGGCATAGGGGGAGGTACGTAAGCAGCCTCTGCAACGGGCATGGCGGTGGCTGTTTCTTCTATTTCCATCTCTACGTCCCAGTTCTTATTTTGCAAGAAAGTCAGCAATTCTTTTCTCTGCTCATCAGTTACATACATTGTTATTTTACTCAATGGCATCTTGTAGAAATCGGCAGAATATGTGTAATACTCATATGTTCAAGAGATTATAATTATAATAGTATACATGTACTCATAGCATTCACTGTGATTATTATGTAGCATCAATATCGGTAAACACACACTGACACAGAGAAATATTTAAAATATAACAGAAAACTTGCGAATAATACTGTAGATATATAATTAAATGAAGTATGAAGGTTACCATATAACGAACACATATAGTTTATTCATATAAATACATACATATTATATACATACATACACATTATCAGTCTCAGTGATTACGCTACGGCTGATCAGGCACCTACATAACATGTAATCTATGTCCCTGGGCTGATCTGGATTATGTAGTTTGAATACTCATAACTATCAATTTTCTTTACAATCAATAATATACGTTTACTTAAATTGTCAGGGCCTCATTTTGACTAATTCTCAGCTCACAGAGTGATCGTGCATATTAATCGTTATTATACTGAACGTACTGCTACATTGTTGATACAAGCCACTAATCACATTCAGAAAAGGTGGATTATTACCACGTAATCTAAAGTTTTTGTTTGATGACTCTGAACTTGAAATTGTTGGTAGATTTTGCTACTTGGGTATTGTATTTACGACGGGTGGTTCATTTAGTGATGCACAAAAAACGTTGTCGGGTCAAGCTCTAAAAGCAACGTTTAAGCTTCGGAGATATTTTTACCGATTTGAAAACATGTCTGTTAGACATACGTTGGAACTGTTTGATAAGCTAGTAACACCAATTTTAAATTACTCATGTGAAGTTTGAGGATTTTGTCAGTCACCTCATATTGAACGAGTTCATATGCAGTATTGCAAATCAATTCTAGGTGTTAAAACCTCCACGCAAAATGATTTTATATATGGGGAATTGGGTAGAATAGATTGCAAAACTCAAAGATATTACAACATTATTAAATACTGGTTAAAAGTACTTAACTGCACTGACAGAAAATACATCAAGATTATATATTCTCTATTACTGAGAGATATAAATACACAGCCTAGGAAGAAAAATTGGGCATTATTGGTCAGGGATATTTTATGTAATTTAGGCTTTAATATGGTATGGGAAACACAGGGAGTAGGTGACAATAAGACATTTTTGGGTATTGTTAGACAGAGACTTAGGGATATCTTCATGCAAAACTGGGAATCTCGTATTAGAGAATCGACTAGAGCATCTTTTTATGTAAACTTCATGTCGTTGGATTTTAAACCATATTTTGATATCATTAATATTAAAAAATACAGAATTGCTCTAACTAAATTAAGAGTTTCGTCTCATCGTCTTGAAATAGAGACAGGAAGGTGGCACAGGCCACAAAGCATTCCTCGTCAAGAACGTATATGCCCTACTTGTAATAAGCTTGGTGATGAATATCATTTTCTAATGGAGTGTCGTCTTCTCAATGATCTACGAATAACTTATTTTAAACCATATTTCCGTAATAGATGCAACATGTTTAAAACAGTTGAACTGTTAAAATCAGAAAACAGAAATACTTTAAGGAATTTAGCAATTTTGGTATTTAAAGGTTTTGAGTTAAAGAGAAGTGTCGCTTTTGATGATACTTTATAATACACATATTTATTTTATAGTTTTCATTGTAACATTCTCCTGTAACATGACATAAGTCATATAAAAGGCTACAGTTTATATCGTATGAATCAAATGTATCAATTATGTGTACATACATATTTATGGAACTCCATAGTTCGTATAAATCTTTACAATTGGACGGGGTTAAACTGCAGGCCTTTAACGCATACGCGGACATTATTGAATAAACTGCTCACTAGGTTATGTTAATAACCAACCCACAATAGGCCATTTGACAGTTTCATTTATCAATATTCCGATCAACACTTCCTGTTACCGAACACATTAAATTTTATTTGTGGATGACATGGACTGTACATGTGATCAACGTACTACGACTGTATCATAGGGTATAAAATAGGATATTATTAACAAACTATCTGTTTCAAGTGTATCAAAAATGTACTGGTGTTTATTGGTCCTTGTTCGGTATTCACATTCTTAGTTATACGTAAATATTTCTCTATTTACGTATTCTTGGAATATGTAATATATTTTTCAGGTTTAAAAGTTCCAGCGTACATAGTAGTATTATTATTAAGTTGTACGTGTTCAACTATTAAGACCACCGCCGAAATACACTGTACTATTATACCATATTTGATCATGGGTCATGTTTGACTTACTTCATATGTTATTATGTTTGCTTGTATTTGATGAAATAAAAACTACCATGGAACAGGTAGTAAAGTATAAATCTTTACAATTGGACGGGGTTAAACTGCAGGCCTTTAACGCATACGCGGACATTATTGAATAAACTGCTCACTAGGTTATGTTAATAACCAACCCACAATAGGCCATTTGACAGTTTCATTTATCAATATTCCGATCAACACTTCCTGTTACCGAACACATTAAATTTTATTTTCGTGGGTACTTTTCATTGTATTCTTGTTTGCTACGTTTTATGTGTTAAACAAGTAGATCAATGCCTTAAATAACTATACATTAAAGCAACAATTAAAGTTTTACAACGATTGCGAAGCAATTTCTAACACTCTAATCACTCTCGTTGGCGCGGATGAAAGCGTATATGTGGTCATTCGTGTGGGAGGAAACC
The DNA here is from genome assembly GCA_014843695.1 of Archivesica marissinica. NCBI lineage: Eukaryota > Metazoa > Mollusca > Bivalvia > Venerida > Vesicomyidae > Archivesica > Archivesica marissinica. The sequence goes on along the minus strand of CM026394.1, from coordinate 56,256,783 downwards.
GGAGTACCCGGAGAAAACCCACTTGTCCGAACTGGCAACCACGGTACCATCTCACATACTTCCCGGACCGAGGATCGAACCCGGGTTGGATTGGTGAGAAATCTGAGGAAGGCGGATAGCGATTGGCTGTTAATGGACACGTGATGATAATAACGCAGTTGATTGGACGAGCCCGGCTGACAACAACACCGTCATATAGACAATAGACACGAATAATGAGTCATGAGTCATAAGCTATTAAATCACACAAACAAAATAACTATTTTTATGTGACCATAAAATACATTTATGGTCGCTACCAGTTACCCATATGAGCGAATCCTCCTCATTTTAGATTTTTGGAGGAGTGTGCAATGATACAGATAGAGACCCATTCTCAGAGAGAAAGACTGTTAATTTTATTAGGGTCAGAATTAAGGGGATCGAACCTGCGATCCCTGGATTACCAGTACAGACATATACCCATTCCAGAGTCTCCTCTTGTTCTTTAACGTGCACAGTGTAAATCACCGACACGAGACATCGGTTTTAAGTCCCATTTGAAAGTCTGTTAATTTTATTAGGGTCAGACGGGGATCGAACCTGCGATCGATAGTGCCTCTCATCAGTTTATCTAAACTGCAACAGGGATGTCTCTCAATCAGGCATGACCTCGAAAACCATGCCTCGAGTAAGCGGATGGGACGCGGACGGGTCCTTATTAACCGCCTGGTTGATTTCATATTCCTGTGGGATGACACACAGTTCCTGTGGGATGACACACAGTGAGGGGGTGGCCCCTAAGCACACATAGTGTTCGAAAGAGTACCTGCTTCTAACGGAGGTTGGTGCACCAAGTACTGGTTAATCGCTGGAGCCTGCCCAGGAAATGTGTTGTTAGGTAAACTTCTCGTCGCTCAAATGGAATGGACAACTGCTCATCGCTCAAATGGGCAACCATGTAATGGAGGAAGATACACCAACAGGCCCAGATGTCAACGCTTTGGTGCACTGTCAGCATCAACTTCAATCTACTAGATATCATCATCGTCGTTAGTCTAAAATCATTCACCCGTATCCCAATCCACTATAGGAGGTGTCCATTTATTTCATGTAAGCAAGCTGGCTTGTGGAAGATAGGTGGTTCTACCCTTGTGTCTGAAATACTGCATGGAAGGGCACCAGGAGTTTACTCGGAGGGGCACCAGGAGTTTACCCGGAGGGGCACCAGGAGTTTACTCGGAGAGGCACCAGGAGTTTACTCGGAGAGGCACCAGGAGTTTACTCGGAGAGGCACCAGGAGTTTACTCGGAGAGGCACCAGGAGTTTACTCGGAGAGGCACCAGGAGTTTACTCGGAGAGGCACCAGGAGTTTACTCGGAGAGGCCCAGGAGTTTACTCGGAGAGGAACCAGGAGTTTACTCGGAGAGGCACCAGGAGTTTACTCGGAGAGCACCAGGAGTTTACTCGGAGAGGCACCAGGAGTTTACTCGGAGAGGCACCAGGAGTTTACTCGGAGAGGCACCAGGAGTTTACTCGGAGAGGGACCAGGAGTTTACTCGGAGAGGCACCAGGAGTTTACTCGGAGAGGAACCAGGAGTTTACTCGGAGAGGCACCAGGAGTTTACTCGGAGAGGCACCAGGTTTACTCGGAGAGGCACCAGGAGTTTACTCGGAGAGGCACCAGAAGTTTACTCGGAGAGGCACCAGGAGTTTACTCGGAGAGGCACCAGGAGTTTACTCGGAGAGGCACCAGGAGTTTACCCCCATCACTAATAGCTTGAGAGTCGCCATATAACCTAAGCTGCCAAAACAACAAAAGAAACAGTGTTTCCGTCAGACTAATTGGGATGGTTTTTTATTTACATTCTTCATTTAAAATTAAACAAATATATTAAAGTTTAGTTTATACAAATTTTATTTTAGCTCGATCGCGAAACAAGTTATTTCAACTTATATTAATCACTCGCGAGACCTCATTCCTGATGGAATCCATCGCCACGAGGGAGAGAGAAGAGGCAACATGGAATTTAAATGCCTTGCCTATGGGCACAATCGTAACGGCTCCAGCGGGGCTCGAACTCCGGACCTTTCGCACCTGAAGCGAACGCGCATCCACTTCGCTATCACGACTTCCATTAGTTTGCATCAGGTGAACAGAAACGGGTATATTTCGTTGTCGATCTTAAAATGAAAGAAGCTATACTTACTCAATATAGACTCGAGCATATACACTTAAACAAATTTCTAATTGGTCATTTTATGAAATTTAATATCATAACAACTGATTTTCGGAATGATATAAATCTGTGTATATTACATTATAAGTATACACTTTATCGATCGCCACAATTAAAATAAACACATTATGGCCAAAATCACCCACGCGGAACGGAGAGGTCATTTTCATGATTCAAGCACGTGGCGCACGTGAAAAAGTCGAAAAATGTGCATATGTACATGAATATGTTCGATAACGTTTTTACAACTTGAAAAACACATAAAATGGCCAGAATGACCATAGAAGAGCGTGGCCGCGCTGTTGGGATGATTGCAGCAGGCACCAGTATTCGGCAGGTAAGATAACGAACTTGTAATTAATGACTTATTTGCATAAAAACACATTATATCTATCTAAAAACATGTTTTAGTAACAAAACTAACATGATTCATTATTATTTCAGGTGGCACGGATGTTCAACAGACGAATGTTTACCATACAGAGCCTATGGGGGAAATTTACCGCTACCGGAAGTGTGAACGACCGCCGACGGCACCCAACACGCTGGGTAACAACAAGGCGACAGGACAAGTACATAACTCTCAGTCATTTACGAGATCGTTTTACCTCCTCCACCGGGACTGCAAGGCAAATCATGGGCTCACATGGACGTAATATCGCCCCACAGACAGTGAGAAATCGACTGCGCGAGGTAGGTTTGAGGTGCCGACGACCAATAAAGGGTGTAACTCTTACCCTAAGATACAGCTATGCACGCCTACGCTGGGCTAGACAGCATTTTCGGTGTACCCGTGCAGACTGGGCCAATGTTTTGTTCGTCGACGAAACTCGCGTCAAATTGAGAGGTGCCGACGGCCGTACACGTATCTACCGACGTCCATGCACACGAAAACACCGGCAGTGTCAGTTGATGGTAACCTCACAGCCAGACGTTACCAGGATCAAATTATCACCCCTGTACTTCTGTCGCATTTTAGAGCTAATCGTGGCATGATGCTAGCACAGGACAATGCGCCTTGCCATACTGCAAGAGCAACCCAAGGAATGTTGCAACTCAACCAAGTTAGAGTAATTCCGTGTCCATCGAAAAGTCCTGACCTGAACCCTATTGAGAACGTGTGGGATCTTCTCAAACGTCGCATACGTAAGTTGCCACAGCTTCGTGGATTGGGTATAATTATCCAACAGGCATTGCAGGCCATCCCACAGCGATATTTACAGCGTTACATCATTTCGATGCGAGCTCGTTGTCGCTCTGTAATTGATGCACAAGGAGGCCACACCAGATATTAACATTGTGTGACTTTTTGATTGGATGGTGACTACATTTAAATCGTTGTTATGTTTGAACTATTTTTTAGATTGTTTTAAATTTTTCAGAATACGTGCATAATGAAATGCTTTATAAAATATCATAATGATTTATATTGTTGTCTTATCCCTTTTCCAGAAATATGAATAAAACCTAGGTGACCAATTAGAAATTTTGCTCAGTGTATATAAGGAAATTAAATCTATAAAATAGCAATGTGTATTTCGTGTAAAGCAGCAGGCTGAACATTGATATCACGTGTTTTTACATGTTCGTGACTGAGTTGTGTTATAGAATAGTTCGAGGCTTCATATTCCGTACAGATATAATAATAAATAAAAAAACAATTCCTCCCTTCCTCCCTCTCTCCCTCATATTTGGCAGTACATATGGATAATACGGACATTTATACCATGAATGTATGAACTTTAAAGACAAGAATAGTACACACGAGGTGGTGATAGTGCAGTGATAGCGCGTACCTTCCAGGTGCGAAAGGCCCGGAGTTCGAACCATGCTACAGTCGTTACGATTGTGCCCTTAGGCGAGGCATTTAAATCCCACGCGTCTCTTCTCTCTCCCTCGTGGCGATGGATTCCATGATCAGTAATGGGGTATCGAGAGTGATTACTATAGCCTAAGTTGTAAGAACTTGTTTCGTAATCAAGCTAAAATAAATTTGTATAAACTAACAGACGAAACGTTTATTTCTGACGTACACATATTGTATGTACATAGCCATAGCTACAAGTTAATAGTATTGCCTGGCAACATTAAACTTAGCCATTTGCATATTCCCTGAACTTACTTCGTTAATAATCGATTTCCGAAGTAAAATCATTTATGAGCATTAGATTATGGCAGACTTACTTACTTCATTACAGTCGTTACACGATGCCCGTTTAGCCAAATTTGGCATCTGAAGGCCGTGGGTTCGAATCTTGGGACATTTTTTTATTATGTTAAATTGTTTAACTTCAGTTAGTGGTATGTGTATACATATGCACATGATAATCACGTGTAGCCCGATATTTCTTATAAATTTCAAAACATTTACACAATACATGTACTCTCTAGCCAATATATGCTCGAACATGTCGTGTAAGAAATGTTCAAAGCATTTGAGATCAACGTGACTGACAGCTCCGAAGACGACATCAGCACCGATGCAGCCAGTGAACCAGAGGCGTTTTCCTTAATTCGTTTGATTTGTTTGAAACAGTTCAATATGTTTATAGATTATTGATAGATACATTCAATTTAAACAACAGAAACCCCAACATAAGAGAACAAATAAAAAATGAAAAACTTACACGAGATATATATTATAGAATATAAGAGTTAGGTTATAATAAACATATATATATTCGAACAATATTTTAAAAAATGCTGCGCGCAGGGTTCGAACTAGCTACCTTGTGATTAATTTAAAGCAGTGATTCATACAACTCGGCCATCGATTCTTACCATTCGACCATCGGGCCGTTTCAATGGTAACCTTGGAAATTCAAATATTAACGGTAAAAACCTAACGTGTGTAGCATGGTCGTAGTTCACGAATACTTAGGAAGGCTTTGGCGGATATTAATTTGCCAAACAATATAATATTATAGTTATATATTTATCAAATTGCGGTATGTTTCTATTTAAATAACTATAGTTAAAACACTACTCTGATATGAATTTGAACATTTAATAATCAAAATCATGCTCTCTGTTATCCATTTATCAGGAATAAATCACAATTACTGAATTAGATACACGAAAACCGATTATAATATTACCACTAACTACAAACATCTGTTAATCTGTCAAATTTGACACGCTGCAACGCTACGGGAGGTAAACAAACTAGCACTGCGTTATTTTCCAAGGAACTAGTTATGATACGTCTTTTTTTGGTTTGATACGGGCACATGACCGTATCGAACAAGCAAGCGTAATATCAGACTGGAAAGTGTATCAACCTGGGTGGTAGACAGTATTGTGGTAGGCAAATAACCTGGGTGGTAGGCAGTATTGTGGTAGGCAAATAACCCGGGTGGTAGGCAGTATTGTGGTAGGCAAATAACGATACAAAATAGGCTAAACTTCATATCTAAGTAATAACATATATTTCGTCGTACTAACCTGGACAAACGTATATAATATGTTGACACATTGAAACGGGCACATCCAGGTTTGGGATGTTTCCAATTAAGGAATGAATCACCGGTTAATAGTTTGAATCAGGGGATAAACTACATTGGGTGGCTAACGCGTGTGGAGATACTATGGACAACCGGTAACGACGATAAATAATACGTATATATATAGATTCATTTAGACGTATACATATAGTACATAGTCATAATTATATACATATTATACATACTATTTACACGTGATCAATGTCATACAAGCTAATTATACATGTATTGAGTAGAAATTTTAGAATATAATTAGAATAGATATATATTTGTTTTTAGAGAGGATAAACTTTAATATTACAAATTACTTATTTAGTATGTATGCAAATATACATGTGCATGTCTACTTGTTTATTCTGGGAAACAAGGTAAGTATATTTAATGTTGCTTACCGCTTATTCTACGTACAACTATATACAACTTGATCAACAACAATAGTATACTGTATTTAATAACCTATTATAGAGGTTAATGCACTATGATATTTAATATCGAAGTTCTTATAGCAACAGCTTGTTTGTAGTATAATGCTAAGTTCAATAATATAGTTCTATTGTTTGATTGTAACAATTCAATACACTTTGCCATATTTGGTCTTACAAAGTAGTATTTTTTAATAAATTTGATTCGCAAATGCATATAGCATTTACAAACAAGTAAAAAATGATATTCATCTTCCAAATCTCTCGATTTACAGCATGAACAAAACCGTTCGGTTTGTGGTATTTTAGTTTGGCCATATCTACCTGTATGAATTCTTAATGAATGAGCTGAAATTCTTAACTAGTTATTAAGTATCGTAAATTATATGGAATATTATCGAGATAGGTTTCGTATTCAAAACGCAATTTACAACTATTATACAATACAAGCACACCACTTGTGTCTTTACTAACAAACCACCATTGTATAAAGCAATCAATAATCCGTTGCTTAAACAAACATATAAAAGTATTAACATTTACATAGTATGGATCTTCCCAAATATTTGCAAAGCCATAATTACATAGCATCTCTTTAAGTTGTGATACCCAGTTGTTAGCACCCTTATTCATATCACTTACATATTGATTATATACTCTACTAAGGATGATATTATCTGTATTTAATAATTTGAACCAGTATTTAATAATGCGAATATAACGGGAAATATAAAGGGGATATCTACCTAGCTCCCCGTAAACTCCTGTAGAACATGAAGTGACCCTTACATTTAAAATACGTTTACAAAATTTCAATTGAATTCTTTCCAACTCTTTAGATTTGGTGAACCCCCAAATTTCAGATGAGTAGTTCAAAATAGAGCCAACAAAGGCATCAAAAAGCTGACAAAGTAGTTTCGGTTTAAGGTTTATCTTGGTACAGTTAACTAAAAGAATATTTAAAGATTTTAAGGCCTTACCAGATAAATATTGTTTGTTCAGTTACCAGTATAATTAAAAACAGTACCCAAATAGTTAAAATCATTCACGATGTCGATGATGATCCCATTATATGTCCATGACCCCATTATATGTCCATGATTCATTTGCAAGTAGGCCACCCCTTTTACGAAAAACCATTATCTTAGTTTTTATTGTATTAACTTTTAAGCCCCATAACTCGCAGTACTCATGTAACTTATTTAGGCTAGTTTGTAGTTCATGTGGTGATTTACCAAATATAACCATACCGTCTGCGAATAGCAGTAACATTAATACAATATCATCTATTAACAATCCTGTATTAGTGTTATCTTGTAAAAATAGTTCCAGATCTTCCACAAATAGAGAAAATAAAAGTGGAGACATTATCTCCCCTTGTCGTAAGCCAACTGCATATTCAAAATAATCGGTATAACTGTTACAACTTCTAACACAAGACTTTACTTTTTGGTACATGTCTCTAATAATCCTTAACAGCTTTCCTTGTATACCACATTTATATAATTTCATCCACAGGGCATTTCTATAAATAGTATCAAAACATTTACATAAATCAATGTATGCACAATACAGTCTTTTGTTATTAAACAAGTAGTTTTGAACAATATTGGTTAAAATAAACAACGCATCAACCGTTGAACGCCCTTTTCTGAACCCAAACTGTGCATCTGATATTACATTATTTGTTTCACAAAATTTAACAATTCTTTTATTTAAAACTGAAGTAAACAATTTAGATAAGCAGCTCACTAATGTTATTCCCCTGTAGTTATTTACATTGTTTGTTTCACCCTTTTTATGCAACGGGATAATAACACCTTCTGTCCATTTATCTGGAAAATAGCCTGAGTCCAAAATAGCATTAAAAATATCACATATATGACCTGATAGAATATCGATACCTGTAATCAAATATTCATTCATAATAAAATCATTACCCATGGCTTTACCTGTTTTTAAACCCTTGACAGCAGATACAATTTCCTCAATAGTTATACGCCTGTCAAGCTCATCAAATGAACAATCTAAATTATCGAAGTCATGGTTATCACAAAAATTCTCTGCATCCGGGTTTTCGGATTGTGCAGCATCATTTCCTAACTCTGCAAAATATTTTTTTAAATCTTCAAGAGTTATATTATTAGATGCAGACTTGTTATTATTTCGTTTAAAATATTTCCAAAACTGTTTTGGCTTAGCATGTTTCAATTTTTCAATTTCTAATAATTTCTTACGCTTGTTAGCATATCGTTTTCTCTTACATAAATCTTTATATATTTTTTATTATAACAAAATTGCTCCCTACTATGCTCAGATTTAAGTCTATTAAAAATATGTTGGGCATTTACATACAGATTTCTCGCTTCAATACATTCAGTGTCAAACCATTCCGCATGACTGGCTATGGGTTTATCACTAAAGCATGGCATGGATCTATTACGCTTAAAACATTTCTTATATAACGGATCCGCCACGTCTCGCATTGTATTGGTAAATGTATTTAATACGTTATTGACAGATTCTCTACTATGTATATTAATTGTATTCGTTATGCGATTAAAATCAGGCAAACTTGCAATAATACCTGAGCGAAAGGCATTAATTAGACTATCGTCCCATTTAAATCTGACCCCTGTTTCCTCATGAACGCTATCAAAAGTAACGTTACATTTTAATACAAATAATATGCCCGCATGGTCACTATATTCATTAAATGGGTTTACACGAAAATCACATAATAAAGGAAAATCGTTTTCTTTCGATAACAATAAATCAATTACCAAGGCACCTTGTGTATTTGCAAATGTGTATAAGCCGTTTACGTCATCATATAAGCGCCCATTAGCTATGCGAAGACCCGAGGATTTACATAGGTCGAGTAATTTTATACCAAAATTATTACACGTTTTATCCATTGAGGCCCTATGCAGGTTACAATCTGGTATATAATCAATATCATCAATATTGTTGTTTAAAACATCACAATCGATAAAATCATGTTTTGTGCCTACCCGGCTGTTCCAATCTCCCACGAGATACATATGTCCTAAGCTATCAAACTCATATATATCATTTTGTATGGTATCAAACAAGTCCACAGCTGTAATATTGTAAGCAGGTGAATTTTCACACCAGATATAAGTTCCACATATAAAAACATCGTTATCAAAGTGAAAGAAGTGTCGGTCTAGTTTAAGCCAAATAATAGTGTCATAATGTGTTCTGATAATACTAATAACGTAAAACAAACACTATTTGTTATTGATAATCTTGGTTGGTGTGATGAAGGCATATAATTATATTTTATCACACGAACTAACCTCACACCCTGTATCCAATTCAGTACAGACACCACGAATGTCCTTATAGTAGTGGTACACATGTATAACACAATATATCGAATTACCCCCCATTGAATTGTGTGTTTTACGTTTATTTATCGTCGCTACCGGTTGACTATATGACCGACGCCTCCTGAAGAGATTAGTCATTTTAGATTGTTGGAGGATAGTGCAATGATACAGACAGAGACCCATTCTAGAGTCCCATCTGGTTCTTTTACGTGCACGGTGTAAAGCACCGACACGAGACCTCTGTTAATTTTATTAGGGTCAGACGGGGGTCGAACCTGCGATCCCTGGATTACGAGTCCAGCGTGTTAACCACTGTACTACAGATCCGTCTGTAACGCCATTGAACCTGCGATCCCTGGATTACGAGTCCAGCGTGTTAACCACTGTACTACAGATCCGTCTGTAACGCCATTGAACCTGCGATCCCTGGATTACGAGTCCAGCGTGTTAACCACTGTACTACAGATCCGTCTGTAACGCCATTGAACCTGCGATCCCTGGATTACGAGTCCAGCGTGTTAACCACTGTACTACAGATCCGTCTGTAACGCCATTGAACCTGCGATCCCTGGATTACGAGTCCAGCGTGTTAACCACTGTACTACAGATCCGTCTGTAACGCCATTGAACCTGCGATCCCTGGATTACGAGTCCAGCGTGTTAACCACTGTACTACAGATCCGTCTGTAACGCCATTGAACCTGCGATCCCTGGATTACGAGTCCAGCGTGTTAACCACTGGACTACAGAACCGTCTGTAACGCCATTGAACCTGCGATCCCTGGATTACGAGTCCAGCGTGTTAACCACTGTACTACAGAACCGTCTGTAACGCCATTGAACCTGCGATCCCTGGATTACGAGTCCAGCGTGTTAACCACTGTACTACAGATCCGTCTGTAACGCCATCGAACCTGCTGTCCCTGGATTACGAGTCCAGCGTGTTAACCACTGTACTACAGAACCGTCTGTAACGCCATCGAACCTGCGATCCCTGGATTACGAGTCCAGCGTGTTAACCACTGTACTACAGATCCGTCTGTAACGCCATCGAACCTGCGATCCCTGGATTACGAGTCCAGCGTGTTAACCACTGTACTACAGACCCGTCTGTAACGCCATTGAACCTGCTGTCCCTGGATTACGAGTCCAGCGTGTTAACCACTGTACTACAGATCCGTCTGTAACGCCTTTGAACCTGCTGTCCCTGGATTACGAGTCCAGCGTGTTAACCACTGTACTACAGATCCGTCTGTAACGCCATTGAACCTGCGATCCCTGGATTACGAGTCCAGCGTGTTAACCACTGTACTACAGATCCGTCTGTAACGCCATTGAACCTGCGATCCCTGGATTACGAGTCCAGCGTGTTAACCACTGTACTACAGATCCGTCTGTAACGCCATTGAACCTGCGATCCCTGGATTACGAGTCCAGCGTGTTAACCACTGTACTACAGATCCGTCTGTAACGCCATTGAACCTGCGATCCCTGGATTACGAGTCCAGCGTGTTAACCACTGTACTACAGATCCGTCTGTAACGCCATTGAACCTGCGATCCCTGGATTACGAGTCCAGCGTGTTAACCACTGTACTACAGAACCGTCTGTAACGCCATTGAACCTGCGATCCCTGGATTACGAGTCCAGCGTGTTAACCACTGTACTACAGAACCGTCTGTAACGCCATTGAACCTGCGATCCCTGGATTACGAGTCCAGCGTGTTAACCACTGTACTACAGATCCGTCTGTAACGCCATTGAACCTGCGATCCCTGGATTACGAGTCCAGCGTGTTAACCACTGTACTACAGATCCGTCTGTAACGCCATTGAACCTGCGATCCCTGGATTACGAGTCCAGCGTGTTAACCACTGTACTACAGATCCGTCTGTAACGCCATTGAACCTGCGATCCCTGGATTACGAGTCCAGCGTGTTAACCACTGGACTACAGAACCGTCTGTAACGCCATTGAACCTGCGATCCCTGGATTACGAGTCCAGCGTGTTAACCACTGTACTACAGAACCGTCTGTAACGCCATTGAACCTGCGATCCCTGGATTACGAGTCCAGCGTGTTAACCACTGTACTACAGAACCGTCTGTAACGCCATTGAACCTGCGATCCCTGGTAATATGATTCTCACGTCTTTCATTGCTTTATAAATTGTGTTGAATACATTTTAAAATGAAATGAAATAGTAGACACAGTTATCTAAAGTGGGATTCCCCCCCTCCCCCATGGCTTAAAGCGACATTTTATAGCAAAAGTCACACACACAGCATTTTACGTATGAATACCAATCGTAATAAACATTCTTCAGTAATACTTTTTAAACCCACTTTCATGTGATAAAGATTATTTACGTGGTATTAAGCAGCCAGTTTTCAGATTCCCAAATATGCTGTTTTATTATACATTTGACCTATATTAAGCAGCCACCTGTATTAAGCAGCCACTTACTGTGATTCCCTTGACTGGCTGCTTGAGACAGGTTTGACTGTATCTATCTTTAAACGCTACCTTTTCTTAGAGGTTATTGCACCAAGTACTGATTGCACCAAGTACTTATTAACCGATGGAGCATGTCCAGGATAGGTGTTGTTAGGTAAACTGCCCGTCGCTCAAATGGGTAACCGGTAGCGACGATAAATAAACCACATTAAATAAACTTAAATTAATGGGTAACCACATTAAATAAACTTAAATTAATAGGAACCACATTAAATAAACTTAAATTAATGGGACCACATTAAATAAACTTAAATTAATGGGTAACCACATTAAATAAACTTAAATTAATGGGTAACCACATTAAATAAACTTAAATTAATGGGTAACCACATTAAATAAACTTAAATTAATGGGAACCACATTAAATAAACTTAAATTAATGGGTAACCACATTAAATAAACTCAAATTAATGGGTAACCACATTAAATAAACTTAAATTAATGGGTAACCACATTAAATTAAAAAAACACTACCTATTAACAGTCTTTCAGATGGGACATTAAACCGAGGTCTCGTGTTGGTGCTTTACACCGTGCACGTAAAAGAACCAGAGGAGACTCTGGAATGGGTCTCTTCTGTCTTACCTTGCACTAAATTGATGCTTCACTTTGGTAGTCGTGATGGCGCAGTGGTACGCGTTCGCTCCAGGTGCGAAACGCCCAGAGTTAGCGCCCCACTGGAGCCGTTACGATTGTGCCCTTAGTTAGACATCTAAATTCCACATTGCCTCTTCTCTCTTCCCTCGTGGCGATTGATTCCATCAGGAATGGGGCATCGAGAGTGATTAATGTATGGTTTACGTTTATTTATCGTCGCTACCGGTAGCCCATATGAGCGACGCCTCCTTATATAAGAGATTAATCATTTTAGATTTTGGAGGATAGTGCATGATACAGACAGAGACCCATTCCAGAATCTCCTATGGTTCTTTTACGTGCACGGTGTAAAGCACCGACACGAGACCTCGGTTTAACGTCCCATCTGAAAGACTTTTAATTTTATTAGGGTCAGACGGGGAATCGAACCTGCGATCCCTGGATACCAGTCCAGCGTGTTACCACTGGACTACATATCCGTCTGAGTGATTAATATAAGATGGGTTTCTTTTTATACGGATAAATATCAGGTTTAATGGTCTGACATAAATGTCAGGTTTAATGGTCTGACATAAATGTCAGGTTTGGTTTAATGATCGGACATAAATGTCAGGTTTAATGGTCGGACATACATGTCAGGTTTAATGGTCGGACATAGATGTCGGGTTTAATGGTCGGACATAAATGTCGGGTTTAATGATCGGACATAAATCGGACATAAATGTCAGGTTTAATGGTCGGACATAAATGTCGGGTTTAATGGTCGGACATAATTGTTAGTTTTAATGGTCAGATATAAATGTCAGGTTTAATGGTCGGACATAAATGGCAGGTTTAATGGTCGGACATAAATGTCCAGGTTTAATGGTCGGACATAAATGTCGGGTTTAATGGTCGGACATAAATGTCAGGTTTAATGGTCGGACATAATTGTCATGTTTAATGGTCGGACATAAATGGCAGGTTTAATGGTCGGACATAAATGTCAGGTTTAATGGTCGGACATAAATGTCAGGTTTAATGGTCGGACATAATGTCAGGATTAATGGTCGGACATAAATGTCAGGTTTAATGGTCGGACATAAATGTCAGGTTTAATGGTCGGACATAAATGTCAGGTTTAATGGTCGGACATAAATGTCAGGTTTAATGGTCAGACATAAATGTCAGGTTTAATGGTCGGACAATGTGTTTGCGATCTTTCAGATTTATTTGCGCTTGTCTTTATTTCTTGTTAGTTGCACTTGTCTTTATTTCTGGTTAGTTGCGCTTGTCCTTTTTATATGGTTAGTTGCACTTGTCTTTATTTCTGGTTAGTTGCGCTTGTCTTTATTATTGGTTAGTTGCACTTGTCTTTATTTCTGGTTAACCCACCATTGCGCTTGTCTTTATTTCTGGTTAGTTGCGGTTGTCTTTATTTCTGGTTAGTTGCGCTTGTCTTTAATTCTGGTTAGTTGCACTTGTCTTAGTTCTGGTTAATTGCGCTTGTCTTTATTTCTGGTTAGTTGCGCTTGTCTTTATTTCTGGTTAGTTGTGCTTGTCTTATTTCTAGTTAGTTGCGCTTGTCTTTTTTCTGCTTAGTTGCGCTTGTCTTTATTTCTGGTTAGTTGCGCTTGTCTCATTTCTAGTTAGTTGCGCTTGTCTTTTTTGGTTAGTTGCGCTTGTCTTTATTTCTGGTTAGTTGCACTTGTCTTATTTCTGGTTAGTTGCGCTTTTCTTTATTTCTGGTTAGTTGCACTTGTCTTATTTCTGGTTAGTTGTGCTTGTCTTTATTTCTGGTTAGTTGCGCTTGTCTTTATTTCTGGTTAGTTGCGCTTGTCTTTATTTCTGGTTAGTTGCGCTTGTCTTTATTTCTGGTTAGTTGCGCTTGTCTTTATTTCTGGTTAGTTGTGCTTGTCTTTATTTCTGGTTAGTTGCGCTTGTCCTTTTTATATGGTTAGTTGCACTTGTCTTTATTTCTGGTTAGTTGCGCTTGTCTTTATTATTGGTTAGTTGCACTTGTCTTTATTTCTGGTTAATTGCGCTTGTCTTTATTTCTGGTCAGTTGCGCTTGTCTTTATTTCTGGTTAATTGCGCTTGTCTTTATTTCTGGTTAGTTGCGCTTGTCTTTATTTCTGGTTAGTTGTGCTTGTCTTATTTCTAGTTAGTTGCGCTTGTCTTTTTTCTGCTTAGTTGCGCTTGTCTTTATTTCTGGTTAGTTGCGCTTGTCTCATTTCTAGTTAGTTGCGCTTGTCTTTTTTCTGGTTAGTTGGGCTTGTCTTTATTTCTGGTTAGTTGCACTTGTCTTATTTCTGGTTAGTTGCGCTTTTCTTTATTTCTGGTTAGTTGCACTTGTCTTATTTCTGGTTAGTTGTGCTTGTCTTTATTTCTGGTTAGTTGCGCTTGTCTTTATTTCTGGTTAGTTGCGCTTGTCTTTATTTCTGGTTAGTTGCACTTGTCTTTATTTCTGGTTAGTTGCGCTTGTCTTTATTTCTGGTTATTTGCGCTTGTCTTTATTTCTGGTTAGTTGTGCTTGTCTTTATTTCTGGTTAGTTGTACTTGTCTTTATTTCTGGTTAGTTGCGCTTGTCTTTATTTCTGGTTAGTTGCGCTTGTCTTTATTCTGGTTATTGCGCTTGTCTTTATTCTGGTTAGTTGTGCTTGTCTTTATTTCTGGTTAGTTGCGCTTGTCTTTATTTCTGGTTAGTTGCACTTGTCTTATTTCTGGTTAGTTGCGCTTTTCTTTATTTCTGGTTAGTTGCACTTGTCTTATTTCTGGTTAGTTGTGCTTGTCTTTATTTCTGGTTAGTTGCGCTTGTCTTTATTTCTGGTTAGTTGCGCTTGTCTTTATTTCTGGTTAGTTGCGCTTGTCTTTATTTCTGGTTAGTTGCGCTTGTCTTTATTTCTGGTTAGTTGTGCTTGTCTTTATTTCTGGTTAGTTGCGCTTGTCCTTTTTATATGGTTAGTTGCACTTGTCTTTATTTCTGGTTAGTTGCGCTTGTCTTTATTATTGGTTAGTTGCACTTGTCTTTATTTCTGGTTAATTGCGCTTGTCTTTATTTCTGGTCAGTTGCGCTTGTCTTTATTTCTGGTTAGTTGCGGTTGTCTTTATTTCTGGTTAGTTGCGCTTGTCTTTAATTCTGGTTAGTTGCACTTGTCTTAGTTCTGGTTAATTGCGCTTGTCTTTATTTCTGGTTAGTTGCGCTTGTCTTTATTTCTGGTTAGTTGTGCTTGTCTTATTTCTAGTTAGTTGCGCTTGTCTTTTTTCTGCTTAGTTGCGCTTGTCTTTATTTCTGGTTAGTTGCGCTTGTCTCATTTCTAGTTAGTTGCGCTTGTCTTTTTTCTGGTTAGTTGGGCTTGTCTTTATTTCTGGTTAGTTGCACTTGTCTTATTTCTGGTTAGTTGCGCTTTTCTTTATTTCTGGTTAGTTGCACTTGTCTTATTTCTGGTTAGTTGTGCTTGTCTTTATTTCTGGTTAGTTGCGCTTGTCTTTATTTCTGGTTAGTTGCGCTTGTCTTTATTTCTGGTTAGTTGCACTTGTCTTTATTTCTGGTTAGTTGCGCTTGTCTTTATTTCTGGTTAGTTGCGCTTGTCTTTATTTCTGGTTAGTTGTGCTTGTCTTTATTTCTGGTTGGTTGTACTTGTCTTTATTTCTGGTTAGTTGCGCTTGTCTTTATTTCTGGTTAGTTGCGCTTGTCTTTATTTCTGGTTAGTTGTGCTTGTCTTTATTTCTGGTTAGTTGTACTTGTCTTTATTTCTGGTTAGTTGCGCTTGTCTTTATTTCTGGTTAGTTGCGCTTGTCTTTATTTCTGGTTAGTTGCACTTGTCTTATTTCTAGTTAGTTGCACTTTCTTTTGATTCATATTTATTACGGATGATTCATATTCAAATTTTGATTTTAGTTTCGTTTCCATCATATCACGAACTTGCTTGGAATTGCCGTATTATCGATATTTACTGAACTTGATTGGAATTGCTGTATTATCGATATTTACTGAACTTGATTGGAATTGCTGTATTATCGATATTTACTGAACTTGATTGGAATTGCCGTATTATCGATATTTACTTAACTTGATTAGAATTGCTGTATCATCGATATTTACTTAACTTGATTAGAATTGCCGTATTATTGATATTTACTTAACTTGATTAGAATTGCCGTATTATCGATATTTACTTAACTTGATTGGAATTGCCGTATTATTGATATTTACTTAGCTTGATTGGAATTGCTGTATCACCAATAGTTACTTAACTTGATTAGAATTGCCGTATTATTGATATTTATTTACCCTGATTGGAATTGCCGTATTATTGATATTTACTTAACTTGATTAGAATTGGTGTATCATCGATATTTACTTAACTTGATTGGAATTTCTGTATTATCGATATTTACTTAACTTGATTGGAATTGCTGTATTATCGATATTTACTTAACTTGATTGGAATTGCCGTATTATCGATATTTACTGAACTTGATTGGAATTGCCGTATTATTGATATTTACTTAACTTGATTGGAATTGCTGTATCACCAATAGTTACTTAACTTGATTAGAATTGCCGTATTATTGATATTTACTTAACTTGATTGGAATTGCCGTATTATTGATATTTACTTAACTTGATTAGAATTGCCGTATTATTGATATTTACTTAACTTGATTGGAATTGCTGTATCACCAATAGTTACTTAACTTGATTAGAATTGCCGTATTATTGATATTTACTTAACTTGATTGGAATTGCCGTATTATTGATATTTACTTAACTTGATTAGAATTGCCGTATTATTGATATTTACTTAACTTGATTGGAATTGCTGTATCACCAATAGTTACTTAACTTGATTAGAATTGCCGTATTATTGATATTTACTTAACTTGATTGGAATTGCCGTATTATTGATATTTACTTAACTTGATTAGAATTGCCGTATTATTGATATTTACTTAACTTGATTGGAATTGCTGTATCACCAATAGTTACTTAACTTGATTAGAATTGCCGTATTATTGATATTTACTTAACTTGATTGGAATTGCCGTATTATTGATATTTACTTAGTTGATTGGAATTGCTGTATCACCATAGTTACTTAACTTGATTAGAATTGCCGTATTATTGATATTTACTTAACCTGATTGGAATTGCCGTATTATTGATATTTACTTAACTTGATTAGAATTGCTGTATCATCGATATTTACTTAACTTGATTGGAATTGCTGTATTATCGATATTTACTTAACTTGATTGGAATTGCTGTATTATCGATATTTACTTAACTTGATTGGAATTGCCGTATTATCGATATTTACTGAACTTGATTAGAATTGCCGTATTATTGATATTTACTTAACTTGATTGGAATTGCTGTATCACCAATAGTTACTTAACTTGATTAGAATTGCCGTATTATTGATATTTACTTAACTTGATTGGAATTGCCGTATTATTGATATTTACTTAACTTGATTAGAATTGCCGTATTATTGATATTTACTTAACTTGATTGGAATTGCTGTATCACCAATAGTTACTTAACTTGATTAGAATTGCCGTATTATTGATATTTACTTAACTTGATTGGAATTGCCGTATTATTGATATTTACTTAACTTGATTAGAATTGCTGTATCATCGATATTTACTGACCTTGATTATAATTGCTGTAATATTGATATTTACTTAACTTGATTGACATTGCTGTATTATCGAGATTTACTTAACTTGATTGGACTTGCTGTATTATCGATATTTACTGAACTTGATTGGAATTGCTGTATTATTGATATTTACTTAACTTGATTGGAATTGCTGTATTATCGATATTTACTGAACTTGATTGGAATTGCTGTATTATTGATATTTACTTAACTTGATTGGAATTGCTGTATTATTGATATTTACTTAACTTGATTAGAATTGCTGTATTATCGATATTTACTTAACTTGATTGGAATTGCTGTATTATCGATATTTACTTAACTTGATTGGAATTGCTGTATTATCGATATTTACTGAACTTGATTGGAATTGCTGTATTATTGATATTTACTTAACTTGATTAGAATTGCCGTATTATCGATATTTAATTAACTTGATTGGAATTGCCGTATTATTGATATTTACTTAGCTTGATTGGAATTGCTGTATCACCAATAGTTACTTAACTTGATTAGAATTGCCGTATTATTGATATTTACTTAACTTGATTGGAATTGCCGTATTATTGATATTTACTTAACTTGATTGGACTTGCTGTATTATCGATATTTACTGAACTTGATTGGAATTGCTGTATTATTGATATTTACTTAACTTGATTGGAATTGCTGTATTATTGATATTTACTGTCAAATACCAGTCTTATTTCAAACACATGTTTCTGTTTAGAGACTTTACTCTTGACTTTAATGGAGAGTTTTTGTGGGTTTTTTTGGTGACATCTAGCACCATATTTACCCTTTCAGGTAATAACAAAAACTTTTTTTCTCATAAATTTTCTTTTTTATTGGTATTTGCAATCTGATAGCATGTTAGATATATATCTTATGATGTATACTTCCTGTTTGCAAACTTATATATATATATATTTGTCATTAGTCCAAAATAGAAATCTTCTGTCCGAGGACAAATAGCTTCAAATTCAACAATTCTTCTTGCCGAGGGCAAATAGCTTCAGATTCAACAAATATTCTAGCTGAGGGCAAATAGCTTCAGATTCAACAAATCTTCTTGCCGAGGGCAAATAGCTTCAGACTCAACAAATCTTCTCGCCGAGGGCAAATATCTTCAGATTCAACAAATCTTCTCGCCGAGGGCAAATAGCTTCAACTTCAACAAATCTTCTTACCAAGGGCAAATAGCTTCAAATTCAACAATTCGTCTTGCCGAGGGCAAATAGATTCAGATTCAACAATTCTTCTTGCCGAAGGCAAATAGCTTCAGATTCAACACATCTTGTCTTCTTGCCGAGGGCAAATAGCTTCGGATTCAACAAATCTTCTTGCCGAGGGCAAATATCTTCAGATTCAACAAATCTTCTTACCGAGGGCAAATAGCTTCAAATTCAACAATTCGTCTTGCCGAGGGCAAATAGCTTCAGATTCAACAATTCTTCTTGTCGAGGGCAAATAGCTTCAGATTCAACAAATCTTCTCGCTGAGGGCAAATAGCTTCAGATTCAACAAATCTGCTTGCCGATGGCAAATAGCTTCAGATTCAACAAATCTTCTTGCCAAGGGCAAATAGCTTCAGATTCAACAATTCTTCTTGCCGAGGGCAAATAGCTTCAGATTAAACAAATCTTCTCGCCGAGGGCAAATAGCTTCAAATTCAACAATTCTTCTCGCCGAGGGCAAATAGCTTCAGATTCAAAAAATCTTCTCGCCGAGGGCAAATAGCTTCGGATTCAACAAATCTTCTCGCCGAAGGCAAATAGCTTCAGATTCAACAAATCTTGCCGAAGGCAAATAGCTTCAGATTCAACAAATTTTGCCGAGGGCAAATAGCTTCACATTCAACAAATCTTCTTGCCGAGGGCAAATAGCTTCAGATTCAACAAATCTTCTTGCCGAGGGCAAATAGCTTCAGATTCAACAAATCTTCTTGCCGAGGGCAAATAGCTTCAGATTCAACAAATCTTCTCGCCGAGGGCAAATAGCTTCAAATTCAACAAATCTTCTCGCCGAGGGCAAATAGCATCAAATTCAACAAATCTTCTCGCCGAGGGCAAATAGCTTCAAATTCAACAAATCTTCTCGCCGAGGGCAAATAACTTCAAATTTAACAAATCTTCTCGCTGAAGGCATATAGCTTCAGATTAAACAATTCGTCTTGCCGAGGGCAAATAGCTTCAAATTCAACAAATCTTCTTACCGAGGGCAAATAGCTTCAAATTCAACAATTCGTCTTGCCGAGGGCAAATAGCTTCAGATTCAACAATTCTTCTTGCCGAGGGCAAATAGCTTCAGATTAAACAAATCTTCTCGCCGAGGGCAAATAGCTTCAAATTCAACAAATCTTCTCGCAGAGGGCAAATAGCTTCAAATTCAACAAATCTTCTCGCCGAGGGCAAATAGCTTCAAATTCAACAAATCTTCTCGCCGAGGGCAAATAGCTTCAAATTCAACAATTCTTCTTGCCGAGGGCAAATAGCTTCAGATTCAACAAATCTTCTCGCCGAGGGCAAATAGCTTCAGATTCAAAAAATCTTCTCGCCGAAGGCAAATAGCTTCAGATTCAACAATTCGTCTTGCCGAAGGCAAATAGCTTCAGATTCAACAATTCCTCTTGCCGAGGGCAAATAGCTTCCGATTCAACACATCGTCTCGCTGAGGGCAAATAGCTTCAGATTCAACAAATCTTCTTGCCGAGGGCAAATAGCTTCAGATTCAACAAATCTTCTTGCCGATGGCAAATAGCTTCAAATTCAACAAATCTTCTTACCGAGGGCAAATAGCTTCAAATTCAACAATTAGTCTTGCCGAGGGCAAATAGCTTCAGATTCAACAATTCTTCTTGCCGAGGGCAAATAGCTTCAGATTCAACAAATCTTCTCGCTGAGGGCAAATAGCTTCAGATTCAACAAATCTGCTTGCCATGGGCAAATAGCTTCAGATTCAACAAATCCTCTTGCCGAGGGCAAATAGCTTCAAATTCAACAAATCTTCTCGCTGAAGGCAAATAGTTTCAGATTCAACAAATCTTCTCGCCGAGGGCAAATAGCTTCAAATTCAAAAAATCTTCTCGCTGAAGGCATATAGCTTCAGATTCAACAATTCGTCTTGCCGAGGGCAAATAGCTTCAAATTCAACAAATCTTCTTACCGAGGGCAAATAGCTTCAAATTCAACAATTCGTCTTCCCAAGGGCAAATAGCTTCAGATTCAACAATTCTTCTTGCCGAGGGCAAATAGCTTCAGATTAAATAAATCTTCTCGCCGAGGGAAAATAGCTTCAAATTCAACAATTCTTCTTGCCGAGGGCAAATAACTTCAGATTCAACAAATCTTCTCGCCGAGGGCAAATAGCTTCAGATTCAACAAATCTTCTCGCCGAAGGCAAATAGCTTCAGATTCAACAAATCTTGCCGAAGGCAAATAGCTTCAGATTCAACAAATCTTGCCGAGGGCAAATAGCTTCAAATTCAACAATTCGTCTTGCCGAGGGCAAATAGCTTCAGATTCAAAAAATATACTCGCCGAGGGCAAATAGCTTCAAATTCAACAATTCTTCTTGCCGAGGGCAAATAGCTTCAGATTCAACAAATCTTCTCGCCGAGGGCAAATAGCTTCAAATTCGACAAATCTTCTTACCGAGGGCAAATAGCTTCAAATTCAACAATTCCTCTTGCCTAGGGCAAATAGCTTCAGATTCAACAATTCTTCTTGCCGAGGGCAAATAGCTTCAGATTCAACAAATCTTCTCGCTGAGGGCAAATAGCTTCAGATTCAACAAATCTGCTTGCCGAGGGCAAATAGCTTCAGATTCAACAAATCGTCTTGCCGAGGGCAAATAGCTTCACATTCAACAAATCTTCTCGCTGAAGGCAAATAGCTTCAGATTCAACAAATCTTCTCGCCGAGGGCAAATAGCTTCAAATTCAACAAATCTTCTCGCCGAGGGCAAATAGCTTCAAATTCAACAAATCTTCTCGCTGAAGGCATATAGCTTCAGATTCAACAATTCGTCTTGCCGAGGGCAAATAGCTTCAAATTCAACAAATCTTCTTACCGAGGGCAAATAGCTTCAAATTCAACAATTCGTCTTGCCGAGGGCAAATAGCTTCAGATTCAACAATTCTTCTTGCCGAGGGCAAATAGCTTCAGATTAAACAAATATTCTCGCCGAGGGCAAATAGCTTCAAATTCAACAAATCTTCTCGCCGAGGGCAAATAGCTTCAAATTCAACAAATCTTCTCGCCGAGGGCAAATAGCTTCAAATTCAACAATTCTTCTTGCCGAGGGCAAATAGCTTCAGATTCAGCAAATCTTCTCGCCGAGGGCAAATAGCTTCAGATTCAACAAAGCTTCTCGCCGAAGGCAAATAGCTTCAGATTCAACAATTCGTCTTGCCGAGGGCAAATAGCTTCCGATTCAACACATCGTCTCGCTGAGGCAAATAGCTTCAGATTCAACAAATCTTCTTGCCGAGGGCAAAACACAAACCGAGGGCAATAGCTTCAGATTCAACAAATCTTCTTGCCGAGGGCAAATAGCTTCAGATTCAACAAATCTTCTTGCGAGGGCAAATAGCTTCAGATTCAACAAATCTTCTTGCCGAGGGCAAATAGCTTCAGATTCAACAATTCTTCTTGCCGAGGGCAAATAGCTTCAGATTCAACAAATCTTCTCGCCGAGGGCAAATAGCTTCAAATTCAACAAATCTTCTCGCCGAGGGCAAATAGCTTCAAATTCAACAAATCTTCTCGCTGAAGGCATATAGCTTCAGATTCAACAATTCGTCTTGCCGAGGGCAAAGAGCTTCAAATTCAACAAATATTCTTACCGAGGGCAAATAGCTTCAAATTCAACAATTCGTCTTCCCAATAGCAAATAGCTTCAGATTCAACAATTCTTCTTGCCAAGGGCAAATAGCTTCAGATTAAATAAATCTTCTCGCCGAGGGAAAATAGCTTCAAATTCAACAATTCTTCTTGCCGAGGGCAAATAACTTCAGATTCAACAAATCTTCTCGCCGAGGGCAAATAGCTTCAGATTCAACAAATCTTCTCGCCGAAGGCAAATAGCTTCAGATTCAACAAATCTTGCCGAAGGCAAATAGCTTCAGATTCAACAAATCTTGCCGAGGGCAAATAGCTTCAAATTCAACAATTCGTCTTGCCGAGGGCAAATAGCTTCAGATTCAAAAAATATACTCGCCGAGGGCAAATAGCTTCAAATTCAACAATTCTTCTTGCCGAGGGCAAATAGCTTCAGATTCAACAAATCTTCTCGCCGAGGGCAAATAGCTTCAAATTCGACAAATCTTCTTACCGAGGGCAAATAGCTTCAAATTCAACAATTCGTCTTGCCTAGGGCAAATAGCTTCAGATTCAACAATTCTTCTTGCCGAGGGCAAATAGCTTCAGATTCAACAAATCTTCTCGCTGAGGGCAAATAGCTTCAGATTCAACAAATCTGCTTGCCGAGGGCAAATAGCTTCAGATTCAACAAATCGTCTTGCCGAGGGCAAATAGCTTCACATTCAACAAATCTTCTCGCTGAAGGCAAATAGCTTCAGATTCAACAAATCTTCTCGCCGAGGGCAAATAGCTTCAAATTCAACAAATCTTCTCGCCGAGGGCAAATAGCTTCAAATTCAACAAATCTTCTCGCTGAAGGCATATAGCTTCAGATTCAACAATTCGTCTTGCCGAGGGCAAATAGCTTCAAATTCAACAAATCTTCTTACCGAGGGCAAATAGCTTCAAATTCAACAATTCGTCTTGCCGAGGGCAAATAGCTTCAGATTCAACAATTCTTCTTGCCGAGGGCAAATAGCTTCAGATTAAACAAATATTCTCGCCGAGGGCAAATAGCTTCAAATTCAACAAATCTTCTCGCCGAGGGCAAATAGCTTCAAATTCAACAAATCTTCTCGCCGAGGGCAAATAGCTTCAAATTCAACAATTCTTCTTGCCGAGGGCAAATAGCTTCAGATTCAGCAAATCTTCTCGCCGAGGGCAAATAGCTTCAGATTCAACAAAACTTCTCGCCGAAGGCAAATAGCTTCAGATTCAACAATTCGTCTTGCCGAGGGCAAATAGCTTCCGATTCAACACATCGTCTCGCTGAGGGCAAATAGCTTCAGATTCAACAAATCTTCTTGCCAAGGGCAAATAGCTTCAGATTCAACAAATCTTCTTGCGAGGGCAAATAGCTTCAGATTCAACAAATCTTCTTACCGAGGGCAAATAGCTTCAAATTCAACAATTCGTCTTGCCGAGGGCAAATAGCTTCAGATTCAACAATTCTTCTTGCCGAGGGCAAATAGCTTCAGATTCAACAAATCTTCTCGCCGAGGGCAAATAGCTTCAAATTCAACAAATCTTCTCGCCGAGGGCAAATAGCTTCAAATTCAACAAATCTTCTCGCTGAAGGCATATAGCTTCAGATTCAACAATTCGTCTTGCCGAGGGCAAAGAGCTTCAAATTCAACAAATATTCTTACCGAGGGCAAATAGCTTCAAATTCAACAATTCGTCTTGCCAAGGGCAAATAGCTTCAGATTCAACAATTCTTCATGCCGAGGGCAAATAGCTTCAGATTAAACAAATCTTCTCGCCGAGGGCAAATAGCTTCAAATTCAACAATTCTTCTTGCCGAGTGCAAATAGCTTCAGATTCAACAAATCTTCTCGCCGAGGGCAAATAGCTTCAGATTCAACAAATCTTCTCGCCGAAGGCAAATAGCTTCAGATTCAACAAATCTTGCCGAAGGCAAATAGCTTCAGATTCAACAAATCTTGCCGAGGGCAAATAGCTTCAAATTCAACAATTCGTCTTGCCCAGGGCAAATAGCTTCAGATACAACAAATCTTCTCGCCGAGGGGAAATAGCTTCAAATTCAACAAATCTTCTCGCCGAGGGCAAATAGCTTCAAATTCAACAATTCTTCTTGCCGAGGGCAAATAGCTTCAGATTAAACAAATCTTCTATTCTTGATACTAC
>CM026394.1:56223580-56226080 GCA_014843695.1 Archivesica marissinica | reverse complement strand
TATATGTTACTATATTATACACGTGCTATATGTACATAATGTGTACATACGATATATGTTACTATATTATACATGTGCTATATATACATAATGTGTACATCATATACACTACATTATACACGTGCTATATGTACATCATGTTTACATACTATATATGTTACTACATTATACACGTGCTATATGTACATCATGTGTACATACTATATATGTTACTATATTATACATGTGCTATATGTACATTATGTTTACATACTATATATGTTACTATATTATACACGTGCTATATGTACATAATATACACTACATTATACACGTGATATATGTACATAATGTGTACATACTATACACTACATTATACACGTGTTATATGTACATAATGGGTACATACTATACACTACATTATACACGTGCTATGTGTACATAATGTGTACATACTATACGTGTGTGTGTTTTTACGTTTATTTATCGTCGCTACCGGTAGCCCATATGAGCGACGCCTCCTGAAGAGATTAGTTATTTTAGATTTTGAAGGATAGTGCATGATACAGACAGAGACCCATTCCAGAATCTCCTCTGGTTCTTTTACGTGCTACATACTATACACTACATTATACACGTGCTAGATGTACATAATGTGTACATACTATATAGGATGCTACATTATACACGTGCTAGATGTACATAATGTGTACCTACTATATATGACACTATATTATACACGTGCTATATGTACATAATGTGTACATACTATACACTACATTATACACCGTGCTATAGGTACATAATGTGTACATCCTATATATAACACTACATTATACACGAGCTATATGTACATAATGTGTACATCCTATACACTACATTATACACGTGCTATATGTACATACTGTGTACATACTATATATGACACTACATTATACACGTGCTATATGTACATAATGTGTACACACTATATATGATACTACATTATACACGTGCTATATGTACATAATGTGTACATACTATACACTACATTATACACGAGCTATATGTACATAATGTGTACATCCTATACACTACATTATACACGTGCTATATGTACATACTGTGTACATACTATATATGACACTACATTATACACGTGCTATATGTACATAATGTGTACACACTATATATGATACTACATTATACACGTGCTATATGTACATAATGTGTACATACTATACACTACATTATACACGAGCTATATGTACATAATGTGTACATACTATACACTACATTATACACGTGCTATATGTACATAATGTGTACATACTATACACTACATTATACACGTGCTATATGTACATAATGTGTACACACTATATATGATACTATATTATACACGTGCTATATGTACATAATGTGTACACACTATATATGATACTACATTATCACGCTATTTACAAATTGACACTATTATGTATACATTATACACGTGCTATATGTACATAATGTGTACATACTATACACTACATTATACACGTGCTATATGTACATAATGTTTACATACTATATAATGGTATGTTATTGCATGCATAGTAAACAACACTAACTGTTATTTTGCCATAAAAATGAACTTTTTATTTATACAACGATTGCGAAGCAAGTATTAACAACTAATAGTTATCACTCTCGTTGGTGCGGATGAAAGCGTATTATGTGGTCATTCATGTGGGAGGAAACCGGATTACCCGGAGAAAACCCACGTGTCCGATCTGGCGACCACCGCACCATCTCACATACTTCCCGGTCCGAGGATCGAACCCGGGTTGCATTGGTGAGAATGGAGCACACTAACCACTGCGCTAATCGGACAGCCGACTTGTATAGTGCTGTTTTATGTGTTCTAAATATTATTTGCGCGTCTCTAATGTCATATATATTTTAATTTTTAAATTATGTTCTTAGCAGTAGAGACCGGTCGTAATACTACACCTAATGTTACGTAACAGACTTTGTAAACTGTGCAACAGTTGTTTATTCAAGATGAAAAACACTTCATTGTAGATTGTGATTTATATTCCGTCAGGTTGTATATGTGTGATTTTTATCTTCTATGAGTGTGTTTTACGTTTATTTATCGTCGCTACCGGTTGCCCATATGAGCGACGCCTCCCGAAGAGATTAGTCATTTTATATTGTTGGATGATACAGACAGAGACCCATTACAGAGTCTCCTCTGGTTCTTTTATGTGCACGGTGTACAGCACCGACACGAGACCTCGGTTTAATGTCCCATCTGAAAGACTGTTAATTTTATTAGTGTCAGACGGGGGGTCGAACCTGTGATCCCTGGATTACCAGTCCAGCGTATTACCACTGGACTACAGATCCGTCTGTATATTCTATGAACATGTTATAGATAGTAGTCATGCCCAAATAGAAAGATGGATGTATAGAGGGACTGGAGGTTTTAATAATTATGTGTTTAAAACTATTAATATCTTATAGGTGGATTACGGCCGGATATTGATATGTTTTA
>CM026394.1:56196080-56221080 GCA_014843695.1 Archivesica marissinica | reverse complement strand
CTGCCCAGGAAATGTGTTGTTAGGTATACTTCTCGTCGCTCAAATGGAATGGACAACTGCTCATCGCTCAAATGGGCAACCATGTAATGGAGGAAGATACACCAGCAGGCCCCGAGGTTATAAATCTTTTCACAGATCTCAAAATCAATCTCAAATGATCTGATTGGTTGATTCTGAGTGTTACTGTCAACTGAACCAATCGAATGCCTGAGACTGAGTGTTGAGATTGGAAAAAAAGTTTTATAACCTCCAGGCCAGGCCCAGATGTCAACGCTTTGGTGCACTGTCAGCATCAACTTCAATCTACTAGATATCATCATCGTCGTTAGTCTAAAATCATTCACCCGTATCCCAATCCACTATAGGAGGTGTCCATTGATTTCATGTGAGCAAGCTATTTAGCTGGCTAGTGGAAGATCGTTGGTTCTACCCGTGTGTCTGAAATTCTACTCGGAGAGGCACCAGGACTTTACCCCCATCACTAATAGCTTGAGAGTCGCCATATAACCTAAGCTGCCAATGACAGTAAACCCAAAACAACAAAAGAAACAGTGTTTCCGTCAGACTAATTGGGATGGTTTTTTATTTACATTCTTCATTTAAAATATAACAAATATATTAAAGTTTAACTTATACAAATTTTATTTTAGCTCGATCGCGAAACAAGTTATTTCAACTTATATTAATCACTCGCGAGACCTCATTCCTGATGGAATCCATCGCCACGAGGGAGAGAGAAGAGACAACGTGGAATTTAAATGCCTTGCCTAAGGGCACAATCTTAACGGCTCCAGCGGGGCTCTAACTCCAGACCTTTCGCACCTGAAGCGAACGCGCATCCACTTCGCTATCACCACTAGTTTGCATCAGGTGAACAGAAACGGGTATATTTCGTTGTCGATCTTAAAATGAAAGAAGCTATACTTACTCAATATAGACTCGAGCATATATATAAGGAAATTAAATCTATAAAATAGCAATGTGTATTTCGTGTTAAGCAGCAGGCTGAACATTGATATCACGTGTGTTTACATGTTCGTGACTGAGTTATGTTATAGAATAGTTCGAGGCTTCATATTCTGTACACTTATTCAGTCCATGTATAATAATAAATAAAAAACAATTCCTTCCTCCCTCCCTCTCTCCCTCATATTTGGCAGTACATATGGATAATACGGACATTTATACCATGAATGTATGAACTTTAAAGACAAGAACAGAACATAAGAGGTGGCCATAGCGCAGTGATAGCGCGTACCTTCCAGTGCGAAAGGCCAGGAGTTCGAGCCATGCTACAGCCGTTACGGGTGTGCCTCTGGGCGAGGCATTTAAATCCCACGCGTCTCTTCTCTCTCCCTCGTGGGATGGATTCCATGATCAGTAATGGGGTATCGAGAGTGATTACTCTAAGTTGTAAGAACTTGTTTCGTAATCAAGCTAAACTAAATTTGTATAAACTAATAGAAGAAACGTTTATTTCTGACGTACGCATATTGTATGTACATAGCCATAGCTACAAGTTAATTGTATTGCCTGGCAACATTAAACTGAGACATTTGCATATTCCGTGAACTTACTTCGTTAATAATCGATTCCCGAAGTAAAATCATTTATGAGCATTAGATTATGGCAGACTTACTTACTTCATTACAGTCGTTACACGATGCCCGTTTAGCCAAATTTGGCATCTGAAGGCCGTGGGTTCGAATCTTGGGACATTTTTTTATTATGTTAAATTGTTTAACTTCAGTTAGTGGTATGTGTATACATATGCACATGATAATCACGTGTAGCCCGATATTTCTTAGAAATTTCAAAACATTTACACAATACATGTACTCTCTAGCCAATATATGCTCGAACATGTCGTGTAAGAAACGTTCAAAGCATTTGAGATCAACGTGACTGACAGCTCCGAAGACGACATCAGCACCGATGCAGCCAGTGAACCAGAGGCGTTTTCCTTAATTCGTTTGATTTGTTTGAAACAGTTCAATTTGTTTATAGATTATTGATAGATACATTCAATTTAAACAACAGAAACCCCAACATAAGAGAACAAATAAAAATGAAAAACTTACACGAGATATATATTATAGAATATAAGAATTACACGAGATATATATTATAGAATATAAGAGTTAGGTTATAATAAAAATATATATATTCGAACAATATTTTTAAAAAATGCTGCGCGCAGGGTTCGAACTAGCTACCTCGTGATTAATTTAAAGCAGTGATTCATACAACTCGGCCATCGATTCTTACCATTCGACCATCGGGCCGTTTCAATGGTAACCTTGGAAATTCAAATATTAACGGTAAAAACCTAACGTTTGTAGCATGGTCGTAGTTCACGAATACTTAAGAAGGCTTTGGCGGATATTAATTTGCCAAACAATATAATATTATAGTTATATATTTATCAAATTGCGGTATGTTTCTATTTAAATAACTATAGTTAAAACACTACTCTGATATGAATTTGAACATTTAATAATCAAAATCATGCTCTCTGTTATCCATTTATAAATCAGGAATAAATCACAATTACTGAATTAGATACACGAAAACCGATTAAAATATTACCACTAACCACAAACATCTGTTATCTGTCAAATTTGACACGCTGCAACGCTACGGAAGTAAACAAACTAGCACTTAGTGCGCATGCGTTATTTTCCAAGGAACTAGTTATGATACGTCTTTTTTGGTTTGATACGGGCACACGACCGTATCAAACAAGCAAGCGTAATATCAGACTGGAAAAGGTATCAACCTGGGTGGTAAGACAGTATTGTGGTAGGCAAATAACCTGGGTGGTAAGACAGTATTGTGGTAGGCAAATAACCTGGGTGGTAAGACAGTATTGTGGTAGGCAAATAACGATAAAAAAGGCTAAACTTCATATCTAAGTAATAACAGATATTTCGTCGTACTAACCTGGATAAACGTATATAATATGTTGACACATTGAAACGGGCACATCCAGGTTTGGGATGTTTCCAATTAAGGAATGAATCACCGGTTAATAGTTTGAATCAGGGGATAAACTACATTGGGTGGCTAACGCGTGTGGAGATACTATGGACAACCGGTAACGACGATAAATAATACGTAAAACAAACACTATTTGTTATTGATAATCTTGGTTGGTGTGATGAAGGCATATAATTATATTTTATCACACGAACTAACCTCACACCCTGTATCCAATTCAGTACAGACACCACGAATGTCCTTATAGTAGTGGTACACATGTATAACACAAGATATCGAATTACCCCCATTGAATTGTGTGTTTTACGTTTATTTATCGTCGCTACCGGTTGCCTATATGACCGACGCCTCCTGAAGAGATTAGTCATTTTAGATTGTTGGAGGATAGTGCAATGATACAGACAGAGACCCATTCTAGAGTCCCATCTGGTTCTTTTACGTGCACGGTGTAAAGCACCGACACGAGGCCTCTGTTAATTTTATTAGGGTCAGACGGGGGTCGAACCTGCGATCCCTGGATTACGAGTCCAGCGTGTTAACCACTGTACTACAGAACCGTCTGTAACGCCATTGAATCTGCGATCCCTGGATAACGAGTTCAGCGTGTTAACCACTGTACTACAGAACCGTCTGTAACGCCATTGAATCTGCGATCCCTGGATAACGAGTCCAGCGTGTTAACCACTGTACTACAGAACCGTCTGTAACGCCATTGAATCTGCGATCCCTGGATAACGAGTCCAGCGTGTTAACCACTGTACTACAGATCCGTCTGTAACGCCATTGAACATACGATCCCTGGATTACGAGTCTAGCGTGTTAACCACTGTACTACAGAACCGTCTGTAACGCCATTGAACATACGATCCCAGGTAATATGATTCTCACACGTCTTTCATTGCTTTATAAATTTTGTTGAATACATTTTAAAATGAAATGAAATAGTAGACACAGTTATCTGAAGTGGGACCCCCCCCCCCATGGCTTAAAGCGACATTGTATAGCAAAGTCACACAAAATGCATTTTACGTATGAATACCAATGTTAATATGCATTCTTCCGTAATAATTTTGGGGTGTTCTCACTTTCCCAACATTCTGGTTTTCAGGTAGAAAGTTGGGGTTTTGGTAGGTTTAGGTTTTAATCTTTATTAAAGTCTCATCTATGTACATACATGTAATACAAACACAAATATAAATAATCAGATTAAAAGTACATAGCCATTCTGAATAGAATTATAAGAGACATATTGCAAAAAAACATATCACATTATAAAATCCCACACTACTATTAGTTAATGCTTATTTACATTCTAAAGCCAAGAAACAGTTGCTAATTTATATTTAAATACGAAATAAAACAAAATGGTATAAAACACTGAATCGAAAAACAAGCACTAGTGCGCTATTAAGAAATATTTTACAAAATCAGTTATCACCCAGGATCAGATCGAGAATGACCTAATTAGCAGTTGCTTCTTGTAGTCTGTAAAAATCATAGATATATAGTAATTAACACAAAAAAAGGCATTATTTACAAAGGTAAAAGTAACGACGCTGTAGTATATTAAAACAGGTTTTGGCACAAAGTCTTATCACTGATTGATTACTGAATAGAAATATAAATTGATCACGTTTTGTCATATTACAGAAATTATGGTCAGCTAATATTGCCTTCTGCAATAGTAAAGTTCTTAGATCATTATATATGGCACATTCCAATAAAACGTGATGTTCATCTTCTATCACATTACAAAAGGGACATTGACGATCGTCTAATCTTAAATTCTCATACCTTCCGGTTTCTATACGGATTGGTGCAACACCGCATCTAAATTTACTAAATGCCGACCTGTGTCGTGTAGGTAAAATCATTTTACAATATTCCTCAGGTTCAAATACATGCTTAAACTTACAATACGTTCTTAATTTGTTACGACCTCGTCCAGTAGTACCATGAATGCTATTTATAGAGGCATACCAATCTGTTATATATTTGTTCATACCAAATTTTCCCACACATTCGACACAATGAGGCTTAGAAATTATATGGTATGTTGGGAAAGTGAGACACCATTGTTAGGTTTAACAATGGACTTAATTGGTGATAATTGGTCAACATTGGTATTCTGCACAGCGAAAAGTTACGCGAACCACATTTTGGATAAAAGTGAAACAAACATGTGTATAAACAAGACTTTATTAGCTATTAAATCATCTAAACATATATATTTATTGTATCTTGATCATCTAGAAGTCATTTAGAAGTGTTAATGATGACAAAGGTAAAGCTTTTTTATGAAACAACAAGCTTTACAATCATGTGAATTTTACTTATTATATGCATGTAATGTGTAGAACCTGATCAGTCAGAAGTAGATAACCAATAACAACTCCTGATTAATATCACTGAAGATTGTAGCTCCTGATCAATAACTGATTAATATTAGTGTCAACTATTAGCACATTTGATATGAAACAACAATGAAAATTGTAGATCCTGATCAATAACATGAATAACAACTCCTGATCAATATCACTGTAAACTATTAGCACATTTGATAGAATGATATTACTGTCTATTGTCCTAATTTAATCAAATACGATGCTGCATCGGCGTACTCTGTCACTTCCAGCTCCGTATTCAGAAGCCGCTGCTTCAGCTGTACCAGGCGGTCTTCAATGACGCGGTACTTCATCTTCTTCGGACGGCGTTTCCCACCATTCGCATGCTGGAGTAGACGGATTTCATTCACGGCCTGCTCCTTCTGGAACAATTCTACCAGAGTGTAGATGTTTGGATGGGAATGGGTCAACAGACCATTGACCTTGTTGTGCCATCCTTCGACGTGGTTTGTGGTTCTGGATTGTCAAAGTGGTTCCACATCGCCTTGTCGCCGCCTTCCACCCAATGCTCCGTTACGTAGTCCTTGAACGTGACTACGGATGCTGTGTCGTTGTCGTTGTTTTCTAGGGCATGGAACCACACGTCTTCAACCAGTCCGATCGGCACAAGAGGCAGGACACTAGCACGGCGCACCAACATTCTGAAGTCGTCGTTGTCTTTGAAGGTTGTCACAAGTCCACATGACTGAACCTTCCTCCAGATGCACTGTGAATAATGGAAGAAACACCCCCTCACTGTGACATCCGGATAGACAGCGATAACGGCACGTTTCGCTGCAACTTCGAAGTCCATCATAACAGTTCCTGGTTTGAGTTCGATGTTGTGTCGGTCACCAGCGCCCTGGACAAGTTCAAACAGCCGTCTGTAGGTGGTCTCACGTTTGTTCGGTAGCAGCGCATATATAAGAGTACACATGTACCCATCAACCATACCATGGATTGTGTACACCTGGTAGAAGTATGATGGACTGGAGTAGAACGTCCCATCGACATACCAAATGTCAGCTCTCGAGAGTTCCATTAAGTTCTCCAACGTAGCAAACACGAGGATGCGGTTTTCTTCCCCATCATCCGCGAGTAGGAACTTATCGCCCGCCGTTGTCTCTGTCCATTTTCCATCCAACGTCACGTCTTGTCGAACCTTAGGTAACGTAGGTTGTAGTTTCGCCCTTTGTCTGAAATGGAATAAAATATATGGGATATTATTCACTGTACATAAGATTGTTTTGTAAATACAGAGTAACAGACTAAAAACAGACCGCTTAAATTATATATGCATTTTCATAAAAAAAAATCTTATTATTTACCTGTACAAAGCAGGACGAGCCGAATAGAATGTCGGTAACTTGATGGCGACAGCCTCTGTATCCGCATCCCATTCTGGTGTTCGGAGATTGGCTAACATATCGTCGTATATGGCAGGTATCGGCTCAATGGTCTCTCGCACTCGTTTCCGAACGTTGCTCATCAGTTGTTTCGCTGTAACTCCGAGAGGGTCCTGTGGATGGTTGTGATTCACCATGATCTTAGTTGGAATCCCATTCTGTGTGTTGATCTTCGCTGTACAATCCCGGTTCACACAGTTCCAGTAGCTGCGGTCGCCTCTTCTTGTCTTCAAACTGAACATGTACTCATTGTGTACCAACGTCTGAGATCCCCGACTGTTCTCTATAAACCGTACTCCGACTTGAGCGTTTGCCATGATGCAAGTGTACAGTTCAACATATTTGGTGGAATATATATACACTTTCACAGTAGAGTTACAATTACATGTAATTATGGTACACACATTTATTGTAATTAATTAATCCAGTAATGTGAAATGTATTCACTGTAATCACTTGCATGTAGTTAAACCTAATTGTAATCAATTAACCAAGTAATGTGAAATATAGTCACTGTAATCACTGTAATCACTGTAATCACATATCTGTAATTAACACTAATTGTAATTGAAACTATTGACACTATTAATTAATCAAGTATTCAATCATCAACTATCATCAAGTATCAGATATATACTGATCACTTGGTGAAAGTAATATATTAATATTAAACATGTGTGTAACGCAACTTTATGCCCAGCAGTATACTTTCCACACAGGTAAGGCAAAGGTGTGAAAGTTGAATGTTGGGAAAGTGAGACAGTCTAGACAGACCAAAAATCAAAATGTTGGGAAAGTGAGATACTTTTAAAACCCACTTTCATGTGATAAAGAATATTTACTCGTTCCTGTCGTTCATGTCTAAATTAATCTTCCGTGTTCATCGGCTCACTGCACATAAGTATGCAATGGGCATGTTGCCTGCTGTTCAAATAAATCTATATCTATCCATCAACTAGCCAACCAAATAATTGTGTTTAAAGTCGCCCCACTGCATACATGCATTTAGGTGACTAATATGTACAGTCAAACCTAGATTGGAATTGCTGTATCATCGATATTTACTGAACTTGATTGGAATTGCCGTATTATCGATATTTACTTAAAGGCCTGCAGGTTGACCTATATTTGACCTTAAACACACGAGGAATAGCGGTTCAAATCTGACGTTCGACG
Organism: Archivesica marissinica; assembly: GCA_014843695.1. Taxonomy (NCBI): domain Eukaryota; kingdom Metazoa; phylum Mollusca; class Bivalvia; order Venerida; family Vesicomyidae; genus Archivesica; species Archivesica marissinica. Next base: position 56,213,114 of record CM026394.1, on the reverse strand, counting down.
CACTAAACACACGAGGAATAGCGGTACAACTCTGACGGTCGAAGCACATCGTATTTGCCACATGCGAGGCCCTGCATGGTATACATCTAATACATGAGCACCACTTATATCTATTATGACCCATGTACATATCAGAGGTTATAAATTGCTGAAATTGAAGTTCTGTATTTTTATAGTACTTACAACTGGTATAAACAATTCAACTCCACTTATGGCCCAAATAAGGCTGGTTGCGCGGGTTATGCAGCCAGTTCCTGCATTGCTGTACCACACATTCAGGCATCAGTTCCCTCTTATGCCAAGTACAGTCTCCTCTTCTAGCCGCTACTTTTCTCTCTATATATCTGACATCTTTCCATGCGCCACAATTATATAGCATTGCCCAAAACCTCCTGTATAGAAGCTTTCTCTCATGTGAATTTAGATTATGCGGTGGACGATTATTAGCAGGCCACCAAAGTTGTTTGTTCTGTTCATTTATTATGCAAGGGGAACACAAGCACAGTGGACACTCAGCAACACCTTCAGCATGCTGAGGCATAGGGGGAGGTACGTAAGCAGCCTCTGCAACGGGCATGGCAGTGGCTGTTTCTTCTATTTCCATCTCTACGTCCCAGTTCTTATTTTGCAAGAAAGTCAGCAATTCTTTTCTCTGCTCATCAGTTACATACATTGTTATTTTACTCAATGGCATCTTGTAGAAATCGGCAGAATATGTGTAATACTCGTATGTTCAATTTGGCAATATGTCAATGGAATGAGACAGTGCAAGTCAAGAATAATACAAGACTCCGTTGTACGCTCCAGTTCAAATCCAACATTTGGGCAAGATATAAACAGGCATTATTTTCACACTTAATCTGGCGGCCTTTTTAAACCAGATGATACATGAAAGTGACAGAACAGAATATGAAAGTGACGAAACTCCGACCTTACAAACAACATAGATCCTGATCAGTTTAACAGTTTATTCGTAATTCAAGGCCTCCGGCCCATACACATATATTATATACATGCATACAAATTATCAGTCTCAGTGATTACGCTACGGCTGATGAGGCACCTACATAACATGTAATCTATGTCCCTGGGCTGATCTGGATTATGTAGTTTGAATACTCATAACTATCAATTTTCTTTACAATCAATAATATACGTTTACTTAAATTGTCAGGGCCTCATTTTGACTAATTCTCAGCTCACAGAGTGATCGTGCATATTAACCGTTAGAAAATACCTACATACGCCAAATTATACTGAATGTACTGCTACATTGTTGATACAAGCCACTAATCACATGGAACAGGTAGTAAAGTATAAATCTTTACAATTGGACGGGGTCAGAGGACTCTCCAGCATATAATACTATAAATGTTGATCTATTTGACACTATTGAAAATGACGTCAGTCGATTTGAAAATCTAGGCTCTGTGTTTTTAACAGGTGATTTTAATAGTCGAGTTGGTGTTAAAAATGACTTTGTTATTTTTGATGGTATAAACAAGTCCTTTGATGATATATCTTATGTACCTGATACGCACATGGACCGGGCCACAATGGATAAAAAACATAATAATTTTGGGATTAAACTGATTGATCTTTGCCGTTCTAGTAACCTACGTTTAGTTAACGGTAGATTAGGTGACGATTATAACATTGGTATGTATAGTTATGTATCATATAACGGGGCGTCAACTATTGACTACCTTGTAACCAATGAAAGGAACTTTGCAAATATCAGTAAATTTTGTGTACACTCGGTAAATGAATGGAGCGACCATGCTCCCGTTAGTTTTTCATTGTATTCAAATTATATCACACCTGTTTCACAAGCAAGTCCTAGTATTAGATATAAGTGGAAAGATAGTTTGAAAAATACATTTCGTACCAGTCTGATGGCAAACTTGCCTACTTTTAATCGCCTTACAATGCATATTGATAAGAGCGAGCGTTTGTCCGTGAACAGTGTTCTAAACGATTTTACCAGTTTAATTAGAGAAGCGGCGGATCCGCTTTTTTCCAAAACATATAAAAGCAAAAGTAGGGTATCGTTTTCAGATAGATATTGTACAGATGATGCAGACTGGTTCGATGCTGATTGTAGAACCGTTAAACATGTTTATTTAGATGCACTGAGTGCATTTAATAGTTGTAAAAATTTAGTTAGTAGACAGTATTTTTGTACATGTAAATGTTTTTATAAGGATCTAATCCGTAAGAAGAAGAAAGCTTATATTAAAAGGAAATATTCTGAAATTGAACGTCTAAGGTTTTGCAAACCTAAGCAATGTTGGGGTCATTTCAAGAAAAACAAATCTGTTGTATCTCAAAATGATATATCAGTTGAAGATTTTATGAAATATTTCGAAAATTTGTCAAATAATATATTCGAGTCTCATAATGAAGAATCTAAGACTTTCTGTAACATTTTAACACTTATGACACTTTATATGTAAACGGTCGACCAGTGAAGGAGAGCAGTGAAACCTAGGGGTACACAGAGGGTGAACTTGATGTTTTATCCTGGAATATAAATGGTTTAACTAGTGATAAAAAACATTCACCTGATTTCCTTAACCTTATCACAAAAAATGACATTATCTTTCTATTCGAAACATGGACCAATAAAGACAGTGATATTGAACTTTCGGGATATAAGTCGTATAATTTCTATAGACGATTCCAAAACCGCAACGCTAAGCGTTGTAGTGGAGGTGTTGTTCTATACTATAAAGATCATTTGTCACCGGGTATTCGTATCATTAGAACGCATTATGACACTATTATATGGATAAAATTAGACCGACATTTTTTCCACTTTGACAAGGACGTTTTTATATGTGGAACCTATATCGGGTGTGAAAATTCACCAGCTTACAATATTGCTGCTGTTGATTTATTTGATACCATACAAAATGATATACATGAATTTGATGACTTAGGGCATATGTATCTCGTGGGAGACTGGAACAGCCGGGTTGGCGTGAAACACGATTTTATTGATTGCGATGTTTTAAATATGAATATTGATGATATTGATTATGTGCCAGATAGTAACCTGCACCGGGCCTCAATGGATAAAACGTGTAATAGTTTCGGTGTAAAATTGCTTGACTTATGTAAAGCCACGGGTATTCGCATAGCTAACGGACGCTTATATGATGACGTAAACGGTGCATACACATTTGCAAATACACAAGGTGCATCGGTAATTGATTTACTTCTATTGAAAGAAAACGATTTCCCTTTGCTATGTAATTTTTGTGTAAGCCCATTTAATGAATATAGTGACCATGCGGGCATATTGTTTGTATTGAAATGTAATGTTAGTATAGATAACGGATATGATGAAAAGGGGGTGAGCTTTAAATGGGACGATAGTCAAAAAAATGTTTTCCGCTCACGTATTATTGCACGATTGAATGATTTTAATCGCATAACGAATACAATTAATATACATAGTAGAGAATCTGTCAATGATTTGTTGAATAATTTTACCAATGCAATCCGAGAAGTTGCGGACCCGTTATTTGAGAAATCGTTTAAGCGTAATAAATATGCACCATGTTTTAATGATACACCTATAGTCAGTCAAGCGGAATGGTTTGACAATGAATGTATTCAAGCCAGAAATGTGTATGTAAGTTCACAGCATGTATTTAACAGGCTTAAATCTAAGTCTAGTAGAGAGCAGTTTTGTTATAATAAAAAACATTACAAAGATTTATGTAAGAAAAAAACGAAATGCTAGCAAACATAAGAAATTACTAGAAATTGAAAAATTGAAACATGCTAAGCCAAAACAGTTTTGGAAATATTTTAAACGAAAAAATAAAAATTCGGTATCTAATAATATAACTATTGAAGATTTTAAAAAGTACTTTTCAGAGTTGGGCAACGATGCTTCTCAAACTGAAAACCCGGATGCAGAGAATTTTTGTGATAACCATGACTTTGATCATTTAGATTGTTCATTTGATGAGCTTGACAGGCTTATTACTATTGAAGAAATTTTAACTGCTGTGAAGACTTTACAAACGGGTAAAGCCATGGGTAATGATTTTATTATGAATGAATATTTAATTACAGGTATTGATATTTTGTCAGGTCACATATGTGATATTTTTAATGCTATCCTGGACTCTGGTTACTTTCCAGAGAAATGGACGGAAGGAGTTATTATCCCGTTGCATAAAAAGGGTGATGCAAATAATGTAAATAACTATAGGGGAATAACATTCGTAAGCTGTTTGTCTAAATTGTTTACTTCAGTTTTAAATAAAAGAATAGTTAATTTCTGTGAATCAAACAATGTAATATCGGATGCTCAATTTGGATTTAGAAAAGGGCGTTCAACAGTTGATGCCCTATTCACTTTAAGTAATATAATTCAAAATTATTTGTTTAATAACAAACGACTATATTGTGTATACGTTGACTTATGTAAATGTTTTGATACTATTTATAGAAATGCCCTGTGGATGAAATTATACAAATGTGGTATACAAGGAAAGCTTTTAAGGATTATTAAAGATATGTACCAAAAGGTTAAGTCTTGTGTTAGAAACTGTAACAGTTATACTGATTATTTTGAATATGCGGTTGGCCTAAGGCAAGGGAGATAATGTCTCCTATTTTATTTTCATTATTTGTCGAAGATCTCGAACTATTTTTGCAAGAAAATAATAATTCAGGACTGTTAATAGATGATATTGTATTAATGTTACTGTTATTCGCAGACGATATGGTTATATTTGGTAAAACACCACTAGAACTACAAACTAACTTAAATATGTTGCATGAATATTGTGAGCTATGGGGCTTAAAAGTTAATACAGCAAAAACTAAGATAATGGTGTTTCGTAAAAGGGGCGGCCTACTACCGAATGAATCATGGACATATAATGGAATCAACATTGAAGTCGTGAATGATTTTAACTATTTGGGTACTGTATTTAACTATACAGGAAATTTCACATTAAATCAACAATACTTGTCTGGTAAGGCGTTACAATCTTTAAATGTTCTCTTAGTTAATTGTACCAAATTAAAACTTAAGCCGAAGCTACTATGTCAGCTTTTTGATGCCTTTGTTGGCTCTATTTTGAACTACTCGTCTGAAATTTGGGGGTTTACAAAATCTAAAGAGCTAGAAAGAATTCATTTAAAATTTTGTAAACGTATTTTAAATGTAAGGGTCACTTCATGCTCAATAGGAGTGTACGGTGAACTGGGTAGATATCCCTTTATATTTCACGTTATATTCGCATTATTAAATACTGGTTCAAATTATTAAATACAGACAATATTATTCTTACGAGCGTATATAAGCAATCTGTACGTGATATGAATAATGGTGCTAAAAACTGGGTATCACAATTAAAAGATATGTTATGTAATTACGGCTTTGCAAATATTTGGGAAGATCCTTATGTAAATGTTAACGATTTTATATGTTTGTTTAAGCAACGGATTATTGATTGCTTTATACAGGGGTGGTTTGGTAGTAAAGACACAAGTGGTATGCTAGTATTGTATAATAGTTGTAAATTGCGATTTGAATACGAACCCTATCTTAATATTATTCCATCTAATTTACGATACTTAATAGCTAAGCTAAGAATTTCAGCTCATTCATTAAGCATTCACACAGGTATATATGGACAAAATAGAATACCACACAACGAACGTTACTGTTTATGCTGTAACACGAGAGACTTGGAAGACGAATACCACTTTATACTAGTATGTCCATGCTACATACATTTGCGAAAAATATTTATTAAAAAATACTATTTTGCAAGTCCGAATATGGTAAAGTTTATTGAATTATTACAATCTAGAAATAGAAATATTTTACTGAAGTTGGCATTGTACTACAAACAAGCTGTTAATATTAGAACTTCAATATTAAATATCATATAATTGCCCAACCTATATTATAAATACAGTCGATTATTTTATCTTGACAATGTTGAATATAGCTGTACATAAAATATGCAGTAGGTGACAGTCAATATACTTACCTAGTATCCGAGCATAGACAAGTAGACATGCACTTATAAAAAAAAATATATGTGTAAATATTAAATAGGTTATTAAGAAAACGTCACATTCTTACCTCAAGTTGCAGTAAAGAACGGCTATTGTACTTACCATGATGTCCCAGGAATAGCCAAGACCATCCATCAACATCTAGAATACTATATACTTGGCAATTTGGAAATTTCAAGTTTATCCTCTAAGCAATAGATAACTACAATAATTGGACTCTAAAACAACATACTGATGCTTATAATTAATTTGTTTTGTGTTACATTGATCACGTGTGAATAGTGAATAGTATGTAAAATATGTAAATTATCATGACTATGTACTTACATGTATACGTCTTAATAAACTTATGTTCTGTTCTGTTCCTGTTCTTATAAAAAAAATATATATGTGTAAATATTAAATAGGTTATTAAGAAAACGTCACATTCTTACCTCAAGTTGCAGTAAAGAACGGCTATTGTACTTACCATGATGTCCCAGGAATAGCCAAGACCATCCATCAACATCTAGAATACTATATACTTGGCAATTTGGAAATTTCAAGTTTATCCTCTAAGCAATAGATAACTACAATAATTGGACTCTAAAACAACATACTGATGCTTATAATTAATTTGTTTTGTGTTACATTGATCACGTGTGAATAGTGAATAGTATGTAAAATATGTAAATTATCATGACTATGTACTTACATGTATACGTCTTAATAAACTTATGTAACGAACATGATTTTAATTCTAGTGATTGTAGATTTGAGGATTTGAATGTACCCATTACATGTGAAGAGATACGGAAAGCTGCAAAGTCGCTTAGGTCAAATAAAGCTACAGGTTTAGATTGTCTTCTTAATGAATATTTCATTGAATCTATTGATATTTTGTGTTCACATATTTGTGATATTTTTAATGCGATTTTAGCATCTGGCTTTTTCCCAGATAAATGGACTGAAGGAGTTATTGTTCCTGTATTTAAAAAGGGAGATCCCAAACTAGTTAATAACTACAGGGGTATCACTTTAGTCAGTTGTTTGTCCAAACTGTTTACTTCAGTACTAAATACTAGAATTGAAACATTTTGTAACAATTATGCAGTAATTTCTGATTGCCAATTTGGGTTCAGAAAAGGAAAATCGACTGTTGATGCAATTTTCATTCTACAGTCTGTTATACAACATTATCTTAATAATAATAAGCGTCTGTATGTAGGGTTCATTGATTTAAAATCTTGTTTTGATAGTATTTGTAGAAATTCTTTATGGTTGAAAATGTATAAATGTGGCATTCAAGGTAAGGTATTACGTATTATTAGAGATATGTATGATAAAGTTAAATCATGTGTTAGATGTTGTAATTCATATTCCGATTTCTTCCAGTATGCAGTGGGCTTGCGCCAAGGGGAGGTAATTTCGCCAATTTTGTTCTCACTTTTCGTTGAAGACCTAGAGTTACATTTGCAAGACAATTTAAATTCAGGATTACTAATAGATGACATTGTATTAATATTATTACTGTTCGCCGATGATATGGCAATTTTTGGAAAAACTCCTGAAGATCTGCAGAAGAGTCTTGATCTACTATATACATACTGTAATCATTGGGGATTAGAAGTTAATATTATGAAAACTAAAATAGTTGTTTTTAGAAAAAGAGGTATCACCTTTGATAGAGAGAGATGGTTATATAATGGACAGCCATTAGAAGTTGTAGATTGTTTTAACTATCTTGGTACAATATTCAGCTATACAGGTAATTTCTCATTAAACCAGGAACATCTTATTGGTAAGGCTTTAAAAGCTTTAAATATTTTATTGTATAATTGTAAAGAATTTGACCTCAAACCTAAGTTATTATGTCAGTTATTTGACTCCTTTGTCGGATCTATTTTGTCATATTCTTCAGAAGTATGGGGTCACACAAAATCTAAAGATATTGAACGTATACACATGAAATTTTGTAAAAGGATATTGAATGTTAGAATTAGTACATGTAATGCAAGTATATATGGTGAATTAGGTCGATACCCACTTTATGTTAACAGATATGTTAGAATAATAAAATATTGGTGTAAAATAATAAATACGGACAACATAATTTTACGAACAATTTATAAACAATGTGTCGATGATTATTATAATGGTTTGAAAAATTGGGTCACGAACGTCAAAGATATGTTAGATGTATATGGTTTGTCTGAATATTTCATTAATACTAATAAGATAGATTGTAAAATGTTTCCTAAATTGTTTAAGCAAAGAGTTGTAGATAGTTACATACAAAATTGGCATACGTCTGTTGAAAATAGTGTAGTATTGGACCTTTATAGAAATTGTAAAACAACACTTGCATATGAAAGTTATCTAGATTTATTGCCTAAGAACTTGAGGTTTTTCATTACTAGAATTAGAGTATCTGCACATGTATTAAGAATTCAAACTGGACGATATGGTCAAAACAGAATACCACGTAATGAGAGATATTGTTTATGTTGTAACACTTTGGATATTGAAGACGAATACCATTTCATTTTAATATGTCCATGCTTTGAAGATATAAGAAAGAAATATATCAAAAGATACCATCAGTATCGTCCCTCTATGTTCAAATTTATTGAACTGGTAACCTCGATCAAAAAAGTTGATATATTAAACTTGGCGAAATATATAAAAGAAGCCATTGTACTAAGAAGTACTATTGTAACTGCTAACAATTAATTATGTTCATCCTCTATTCCGTAAATTGAATCATCATTATTATAATACTACATGTCAATCGATTTATGTGAATATATGAATGTAAAATCTATTGTATTACGTGACCAATATGTAATTGTATATTTGTATGTTTATGACGATGTACCATGTACAAGTCTTAAAAATAAACATATGTTCTGTTCTGTTCTGTTCTGTTCTGTTCTGTTCTGTCACTTTCATGTATCATCTGGTTTAAAAAGGCCGCCAGATTAAGTGTGAAAATAATGCCTGTTTATACCTTGCCCAAATGTTGGATTTGAACTGGAGCTTACAACAGAGTCTTGTATTATTCTTGACTTGCACTGTCTCATTCCATTGACATATTGCCAAATTTGAGCGTATAGTGTAGTGAAGAGCAGAGAAGGTTCCGATACGTTTGTCATGGAAAACATTCAAGCTGTTGTTGAATGATCCCACGCTACTAGTGTCCATGTGGTAGATATAATTTTGCGCTTCCTTATAAACATAGCATTTTCTAACACATGACAGCAACAGTTCTACAGCAACAGGACTTGTAAGTATTTGACGGCTGGGGATATAGTTGGGATCTATTTTACACAGAGACTCGGGTGAACAGTCTGTGTGGTCATTTTGGTAATGTTTGACAATACCTCCTGTATAGAAGCTTTCTCTCATGTGAATTTAGATTATGCGGTGGACGATTATTAGCAGGCCACCAAAGTTGTTTGTTCTGTTCATTTATTATGCAAGGGGAACACAAGCACATTTTTGTTCGAAGTATGGATTGGTCACCATTGCAATTACGCATAGCCTTATTTGGGCCATAAGTGGAGTTGAATTGTTTATACCAGTTGTAAGTACTATAAAAATACAGAACTTCAATTTCAGCAATTTATAACCTCTGATATGTACGTGGGTCATAATAGATATAAGTGGTGCTCATGTATTAGATGTATACCATGCAGGGCCTCGCATGTGGCAAATACGATGTGCGTCGACCGTCAGATTTGTACCGCTATTCCTCGTGTGTTTAGTGCGTCGACCGTCAGATTTGTACCGCTATTCCTCGTGTGTTTAAGGTCAAATATAGGTCAACCTGCAGGCCTTTAACTTGATTAGAATTGCTGTATCATCGATATTTAATTAACTTGATTAGAATTGCCGTATTATTGATATTTACTTAACTTGATTAGAATTGCTGTATCATCGATATTTACTGACCTTGATTATAATTGCTGTATTATTGATATTTACTTAACTTGATTGACATTGCTGTATTATCGAGATTTACTGAACTTGATTGTAATTGCTGTATTATCGATATTTACTTAACTTGATTGGAATTGCTGTATTATCGATATTTACTGAACTTGATTGGAATTGCTGTATCATCGATATTTACTGTCAAATACCAGTCTTATTTCAAACACATGTGTCTGATTAGAGAATTTACTCTTGACTTTAATGGAGAGTTTTTGTGGGGTTTTTTGGTGATATCTATCGCAATTTTTACCCTTTCACGTAATAACAACAACACAATTCTCATAAATTTTCTTTTTTATTGGTATTTGCAATCTGATAGCATGTTAGATATATATCTTATGATGTATACTTCCTGTTTGTAAACTTATATATATATATATGTGTCATTAGTCCAAAATAGAAATCTTCTCGCCCAGGGCAAATAGCTTCAGATTCAACACATCTTCTCGCCCAGGGCAAATAGTTTCAGATTCAACACATCTTCTCGCCCAGGGCAAATAGTTTCAGATTCAACACATCTTCTCGCCCAGGGCAAATAGTTTCAGATTCAACACATCTTCTCGCCCAGGGCAAATAGTTTCAGATTCAACAAATCTTCTTGCCGAGGGCAAATAGTTTCAAATAAAACAAATCTTCTCGCCGAGGGCAAATAGTTTCAAATTCAACACATCTTCTCGCCCAGGGCAAATAGTTTCAAATTCAACACATCTTCTCGCCCAGGGCAAATAGTTTCAGATTCAACAAATCTTCTTGCCGAGGGCAAATAGTTTCAGATTCAACAAATCTTCTTGCCGAGGGCAAATAGTTTCAGATTCAACAAATCTTCTTGCCGAGGGCAAATAGTTTCAGATTCAACAAATCTTCTTGCCGAGGGCAAATAGTTTCAGATTCAACAAATCTTCTTGCCGAGGGCAAATAGTTTCAGATTCAACAAATCTTCTTGCCGAGGGCAAATAGCTTCAGATTCAACAAATCTTCTCGCCGAGGGCAAATAGCTTCAGATTCAACAAATCTTCTTGCCGAGGGCAAATAGCTTCAGATTCAACAAATCTTCTTGCCGAGGGCAAATAGCTTCAGATTCAACAAATCTTCTTGCCGAGGGCAAATAGCTTCAGATTCAACAATTCTTCTTGCCGAGGGCAAATAGTTTCAGATTCAACAAATCTTCTTGCCGAAGGCAAATAGCTTCAGATTCAACAATTCTTCTTGCCGAGGGCAAATAGCTTCAGATTCAACAAATCTTCTCGACGAGAGCAAATAGCTTCAGATCCAACAATTCTTCTTGCCGAGGGCAAATAGCTTCAGATTCAACAATTCTTCTTGCCGAGGGCAAATAGCTTCAGATTCAACAATTCTTCTTGCCGAGGGCAAATAGCTTCAGATTCAACAAATCTTCTCGCCGAGGGCAAATAGCTTCAAATTCAACAATTTTTGCCGAGGGCAAATAGCTTCAAATTCAACACATCTTCTTGCCGAGGGCAAATAGCTACAGATTCAACAATTCTTGCCGACGGCAAATAGCTTCAGATTCAACAAATCTTCTCACCGAGGGCAAATAGCTTCAAATTCAACAATTTTTGCCAAGGGCAAATAGCTTCAAATTCAACAAATCTTCTTGCCGATGGCAAATAGCTTCAGATTCAACAAATCTTGCCGAGGGCAAATAGCTTCAGATTCAACAATTCCTGCCGATGGCAAATAGCTTCAAATTCAACAAATATTCTTGCCGAGGGCAAATAGCTTCAGATTCAACAATTATTGCCGAAGGCTAATAGCTTCAGATTCAACAAATCTTGCCGAGGGCAAATAGCTTCAGATTCAACAAATCTTCTTGCCGAGGGCAAATAGCTTCAGATTCAACAATTCTTCTTGCCGAAGGCAAATAGCTTCAGATTCAACAAATCCTCTCGCCGAGGGCAAATAGCTTCAGATCCAACAATTCTTCTTGCCGAGGGCAAATAGCTTCAGATTCAACAATTATTCTTGCCGAGGTCAACTAGCTTCAAATTCAACAATTCTTGCCGAGGGCAAATAGCTTCAAATTCAACAAATCTTCTTGCCGAGGGCAAATAGCCCTCATATTCAACCATTCTTGCCGAGGGCAAATAGCTTCAAATTCAACAAATCTTCTTGCCGAGGGCAAATAGCCCTCATATTCAACCATTCTTGCCGAGGGCAAATAGCTTCAGATTCAACAATTCTTGCCGAGGGCAAATAGCTTCAAATTCAACAAATCTTCTTGCCGATGGCAAATAGCTTCAGATTCAACAATTCTTGCCGAGGGCAAATAGCTTCAAATTCAACAAATATTCTTGCCTAGGGCAAATAGCTTCAGATTCAACAATTCTTGCCGAAGGCTAATAGCTTCAGATTCAACAAATCTTGCCGAGGGCAAATAGCTTCAGATTCAACAAATCTTCTTGCCGAGGGCAAATAGCTTCAGATTCAACAAATCTTCTCGCCGAGGGCAAATAGCTTCAAATTCAACAATTCTTGCCGAGGGCAAATAGCTTCAAATTCAACAAATCTTCTTGCCGAGGGCAAATAGCCCTCAGATTCAACAATTCTTGCGAGGGCAAATTGCTTCAGATTCAACAATTCTTGCCAAGGGCAAATAGCTTCAAATTCAACAAATCTTCTTGCCGAGGGCAAATAGCTTCAGATTCAACAATTCATTCTTCTTGCCGAAGGCAAATAGCTTCAGATTCAACAAATCCTCTCGCCGAGGGCAAATAGCTTCAGATTCAACAATTCCTCTTGCCAAGCGCAAATAGCTTCAGATTCAACAAATCTTGCCGAGGGCAAATAGCTTCAGATTCAACAAATCTTCTTGTCGAGGGCAAATAGCTTCAAATTCAACAAATCTTCTCGCTAAGGGCAAATAGCTTCAGATTCAATAAATCTTGCCGAGGGCAAATAGCTTCAGATTCAACAATTCTTCTCGCTAAGGGCAAATAGCTTCAAATTCAACAATTCTTGCCGAGGGCAAATAGCTTCAGATTCAACAATTCTTGGTGAGGGCAAATAGCTTTAGTTTATTTTCATATTCTCAGGAATATTTGCAACAACACGAGATATTCATAACATAACAAATATACATCAGTATATCGACGTGATACATGGCATTTAATCAATACAGAATCAAACGTGTCGGAAATAAACACAAAATGTACCTGTTAAAAAAATAATGTTAACTAAGATAAAGAAACATAGTTCCATATAGCCGAGATGTGATTGTAGTGTAGAGCACACACTTACTGTGATTGTAGTGTAGAGCACACAATTACTGTGATTGTAGTGTAGAGCACACACTTACTTTGATTGTAGTGTAGGGCACACAATTACTGTGATTGTAGTGTAGAGCACACAATTACTGTGATTGTAGTGTAGAGCACACAATTACTTTGATTGTAGTGTAGAGCACACAATTACTTTGATTGTAGTGTAGAGCACACACTTACTGTGATTGTAGTGTAGAGCACACAATTACTGTGATTGTAGTGTAGAGCACACACTTACTTTGATTGTAGTGTAGGGCACACAATTACTGTGATTGTAGTGTAGAGCACACAATTACTGTGATTGTAGTGTAGAGCACACAATTACTTTGATTGTAGTGTAGAGCACACAATTACTTTGATTGTAGTGTAGAGCACACACTTACTTTGATTGTAGTGTAGGGCACACAATTACTTTGATTGTAGTGTAGAGCACACAATTACTGTGATTGTAGTGTAGAGCACACAATTACTTTGATTGTAGTGTAGAGCACACAATTACTGTGATTGTAGTGTAGAGCACACAATTACTGTGATTGTAGTGTAGAGCACACAATTACTGTGATTGTAGTGTAGAGCACACAATTACTTTGATTGTAGTGTAGAGCACACAATTACTGTGATTGTAGTGTAGAGCACACAATTACTGTGATTGTAGTGTAGAGCACACAATTACTTTGATTGTAGTGTAGAGCACACAATTACTTTGATTGTAGTGTAGAGCACACACTTACTTTGATTGTAGTGTAGAGCACACACTTACTGTGATTGTAGTGTAGAGCACACAATTACTTTGATTGTAGTGTAGAGCACACAATTACTGTGATTGTAGTGTAGAGCACACCATTACGGTGATTGTAGTGTAGAGCACACAATTACTTTGATTGTAGTGTAGAGCACACAATTACTTTGATTGTAGTGTAGAGCACACAATTACTTTGATTGTAGTGTAGAGCACACAATTACTTTGATTGTAGTGTAGAGCACACAATTACTGTGATTGTAGTGTAGAGCACACAATTACTTTGATTGTAGTGTAGAGCACACAATTACTTTGATTGTAGTGTAGAGCACACAATTACTTTGATTGTAGTGTAGAGCACACAATTACTGTGATTGTAGTGTAGAGCACACAATTACTGTGATTGTAGTGTAGAGCACACAATTACTTTGATTGTAGTGTAGAGCACACAATTACTTTGATTGTAGTGTAGAGCACACAATTACTTTGATTGTAGTGTAGAGCACACAATTACTTTGATTGTAGTGTAGAGCACACAATTACTTTGATTGTAGTGTAGAGCACACAATTACTTTGATTGTAGTGTAGAGCACACAATTACTGTGATTGTAGTGTAGAGCACACAATTACTGTGATTGTAGTGTAGAGCACACAATTACTTTGATTGTAGTGTAGAGCACACAATTACTGTGATTGTAGTGTAGAGCACACAATTACTGTGATTGTAGTGTAGAGCACACAATTACTTTGATTGTAGTGTAGAGCACACAATTACTTTGATTGTAGTGTAGAGCACACAATTACTTTGATTGTAGTGTAGAGCACACACTTACTTTGAGTGTAGTGTAGAGCACACACTTACTGTGATTGTAGTGTAGAGCACACAATTACTTTGATTGTAGTGTAGAGCACACAATTACTGTGATTGTAGTGTAGAGCACACCATTACGGTGATTGTAGTGTAGAGCACACAATTACTTTGATTGTAGTGTAGAGCACACCATTACTTTGATTGTAGTGTAGAGCACACAATTACTTTGATTGTAGTGTAGAGCACACAATTACTTTGATTGTAGTGTAGAGCACACAATTACTGTGATTGTAGTGTAGAGCACACAATTACTTTGATTGTAGTGTAGAGCACACAATTACTTTGATTGTAGTGTAGAGCACACACTTACTTTGATTGTAGTGTAGAGCACACACTTACTGTGATTGTAGTGTAGAGCACACAATTACTTTGATTGTAGTGTAGAGCACACAATTACTTTGATTGTAGTGTAGAGCACACAATTACTTTGATTGTAGTGTAGAGCACACAATTACTTTGATTGCAGTGTAGAGCACACAATTACTTTGATTGTAGTGTAGAGCACACAATTACTTTGATTGTAGTGTAGAGCACACAATTACTTTGATTGTAGTGTAGAGCACACAATTACTTTGATTGTAGTGTAGGGCACACAATTACTTTGATTGTAGTGTAGAGCACACAATTACTTTGATTGTAGTGTAGAGCACACAATTACTTTGATTGTAGTGTAGAGCACACAATTACTTTGATTGTAGTGTAGAGCACACAATTACTTTGATTGTAGTGTAGGGCACACAATTACTTTGATTGCAGTGTAGAGCACACTATTACTTTGATTGTAGTGTAGAGCACACAATTACTTTGATTGTAGTGTAGAGCACACTATTACTTTGATTGTAGTGTAGAGCACACAATTACTTTGATTGTAGAGCACACAATTACTTTGATTGTAGTGTAGAGCACACAATTACTGTGATTGTAGTGTAGAGCACACAATTACTTTGATTGTAGTGTAGAGCACACAATTACTTTGATTGTAGTGTAGAGCACACAATTACTTTGATTGTAGTGTAGAGCACACAATTACTTTGATTGTAGTGTAGAGCACACAATTACTTTGATTGTAGTGTAGAGCACACAATTACTTTGATTGTAGTGTAGTGCACACAATTACTTTGATTGCAGTGTAGAGCACACTATTACTTTGATTGTAGTGTAGAGCACACAATTACTTTGATTGTAGTGTAGAGCACACTATTACTTTGATTGTAGTGTAGAGCACACAATTACTTTGATTGTAGTGTAGAGCACACTATTACTTTGATTGTAGTGTAGAGCACACAATTACTTTGATTGTAGTGTAGAGCACACTATTACTTTGATTGTAGTGTAGAGCACACAATTACTTTGATTGTAGAGCACACAATTACTTTGATTGTAGTGTAGAGCACACAATTACTTTGATTGTAGAGCACACAATTACTTTGATTGTAGTGTAGAGCACACAATTACTTTGATTGTAGTGTAGAGCACACAATTACTTTGATTGTAGTGTAGAGCACACAATTACTTTGATTGTAGTGTAGAGCACACAATTACTTTGATTGTAGTGTAGAGCACACAATTACTTTGATTGTAGTGTAGGGCACACAATTACTTTGATTGTAGTGTAGAGCACACAATTACTTTGATTGTAGTGTAGAGCACACAATTACTTTGATTGTAGTGTAGAGCACACAATTACTTTGATTGTAGTGTAGAGCACACAATTACTTTGATTGTAGTGTAGGGCACACAATTACTTTGATTGCAGTGTAGAGCACACTATTACTTTGATTGTAGTGTAGAGCACACACTTACTTTGATTGTAGTGTAGAGCACACTATTACTTTGATTGTAGTGTAGAGCACACAATTACTTTGATTGTAGAGCACACAATTACTTTGATTGTAGTGTAGAGCACACAATTACTGTGATTGTAGTGTAGAGCACACAATTACTTTGATTGTAGTGTAGAGCACACACTTACTTTGATTGTAGTGTAGAGCACACAATTACTTTGATTGTAGTGTAGAGCACACAATTACTTTGATTGTAGTGTAGAGCACACAATTACTTTGATTGTAGTGTAGAGCACACAATTACTTTGATTGTAGTGTAGGGCACACAAT